>BHDV01063476.1:223794-293700 GCA_005406045.1 Adoxophyes honmai
CGGCGAAAACGGTGCGAAAACGACGCGACACTGCGATTCCGAAGCGACACCGGATTTTAAGCTGCGGTTTGGTCGGACCTTTAGACAAAAAATATTTTACACACATAATTGTAACGTTACCGGTAATGGACAAGGAACTAGTAATAGTAGTGATTATAATCACTCTTATTTACTACCCGCTAAAGAATATTGATTAGTTTTACAACAAAAACTTCACTTTAATAAAAATTATGAATGAAGTTTAGTGTCCACTTTTCAGGAGCTTATCAACTTAAAACGTCCCTGACTACTAAGCGTGTTAAGCCTGTTAAGGCTGTTACCTTTATATCAGCTACGATTGTATTCCCAAACGGGGTAAGCAGAACACGCTAAAGGATATAATATATAATAAATATTACATATATATAATAAATATTATATCTAGTACATAAAGCAAGAACCATGACTATTTCACGTTTCGTGGCCACTACCATATTTTATGGTATTAAGTTGGCAGGTAGGTATATACTAGTGACAAGTCGCAAACCTGTCACCTAGAAAATGTACCTTAAAATATTTCCTTTGTTGCCCTGTACGACACGTACGGAAGAAATGAAGAGGTGTTATTCTATTCTAGTCAAAATAGTGAAATTTTCTACTACTTAGTTAGGGAGTGATCCTATTTTTTGATCAAGCAAACCCACGCACATAAATTAGTGTTTCTTAACATCAAATCCCGAAACATCCGAACCGCGAAACATGATTTCATACAAATAAAAAACAAGTGAACCGTGTGACTCGATAAATTATTTTCTCATTCATTCACTTTCAAATCATACGAATAATTCTAATGTGTAGCGAGTGGAAAATTATCGTCTCTGCCCGGTGGAAAATAAAACGTTCGCGACACAGATTATAGAGATAGACCACGCAGATTGGTCACTTCATACTAAACATACATTTTTAGGGAACCTCAGAGGGAAGAGTCGCTGCGAAAAATCGATTAAGTACTCTTGTTGCCGTTTTTAGGGTTCCGTAGACAAAGAGTGAGAACGAGATCCTATTACTGAGACTTCGTTGTCCGTCCGTCCGTTTGCCTGTCCGTCTGTCCGTATTAATAAATGGTAACAGGACTCTGGTAGTCACTTGTTTACCTAGTCAATGATACGGAGAACCCGACTCGCACTTGGCCGGTTATTAATTTTTAACCCAATGTTTGTATTTTATACAGAGCTAGCAAGCAAATAGAATGACTGAAGCATTTTTTTTTCAACTTTAATAACTTTATTCAACGTATCTGCGGTTGGACTATATTTTTTAACTGAGCAACTGTGATTGTATGGTATATTTTATCCCTCTTTGGACTAAATATGTGAACAGTATTTTTGTGAGTATGCTACAAGTGCACAAACAGTCATTAGGCATTCGATACTCGGTATAAATACATTCAACACATACATAGAAAATCTTGCGATTGTCGCAAGAAATCTAAACGCAACAAGGGTCCTATTCGTCACAAAGTTAGCAAAGGGAATGTTGAGACATATCGACTTCAGGATATCCAAATACTTTGTTTGCCTACTTCGAAAAGTTTTCGGCATCTAGTTCTTATTTTTCTTGATTAATTTGGAAAAGAAATTTGAAGGATAAAAGAAAGAATAAACAGCAACTCACTTTTTAAAAAAACGCATGGGTCAATCAAAAATGTTAAAGGATATTGTCAAAATTAATTTACTCTTCGACCTGATTTCAACCAAATATACAACTGAATTAAAACTACTTTTTTATTGCAAATACTATAAAAACTTAAAAAGTGTCTCCGAGAAATCATAAGCTAATTCTAAAAAAATAGTTTATTTAAAAGAAAGACTTACAAAATAATAATTTCGGTTGAAATGTGAACAACAAATAGAATTTCTAAAGGTGGTTACCCTGGGTACAATAGTGACAGGTTGCTGCCCTGTCGCTTAATCATACCTAAACCTATTTCCTCAATTGACTGTCACGACATCCACGTAAGAAGAAGAGTTGCGATTTTGGCGATACATACATATACAATCACGCCTGTATTCCCAAACGGGGTAGGCAGAGCACACAAAACGCTACATATTGGCGATACAGATTGTAAAAGTTTTTTCCCTTAAAAGCATACATTCCAGGCTCTGTTTAACTTGTTACATTGTTTATTAATCTCGTGGTTTAGCACACGAGTCGCGTGAGTGACATTAATATAATTTGCGGTTTGATATGTCAGAGAATTTAGCTTTTCACGGAATGACATTACAATTTGCGCTGTGGCGTTAAAACAACGCGTGATTGGATGAGTGTTTCCGCTTATTCCTATTTTTAACCCCCAAAAAGAGACAGGTTATTATTTTCACCGCTATGTTTCCACCTGTATGTTATACGTGTTGCAAAAATACGAATACATACATACATAACATCACGCCTGCACTCCCAATAGGGGTAGGCAGAGCACACAAAACGCTAACCATTGACCATTCACGTTTCGTGGCCACTTCTAGCATTTTAGTAGCCACAAAAATTCGAGTAAAGCAGAAAAGTAGTTAAATGGCCTGTTATGAGGAGTCAATTTACAATATCTATTTAAAAACCAAAGAAAAACCCATTAATTCTTTTTTTTGAGTTTGCAAACCTTTTTGAATGAAAAATTTAAAATCCGTTAAAGAACACTCTCTGTTAAATAATCTTAACTTAAGCTTACAAGTTTCTCGAATGTTTTAGTTTTTTTTTTAATAATCTACATTTTTGCCCGTTTTTTTGGGTCACGTTGTACCATGTCTGTATTCCCAAATGGGAAAGGCAGAGCATACGAAACGCCATTCAAAACCACGACTGTTATTCTGTTAACACGTTCTTGGACAAAAAACCCAAAAATACGCATCTGCTGACAAAATAAAACTTTAAATTACACTTCATCTAAAATCAAGACGAATGCCTTTAGCCGGAAACTGCCTTAATTTGCAATTTGTTCAGCTTTGTGAAGACGCTTGCGATCCCGCTCGCTACCAATTTCCGTTTCTGTACCTTTTAACGGAATTCAATAGTTTTTGCGAAATCCTATTACGGCATTGAAATAAAAAATAGCCACTGCACGCCAAAGACTTTTGACCTCTTTAACTAGGTCGACTCTGGGAAAGGGATAGTGTATTGTCGGCGATGGGTTGGCAAGTATCAAGCCAATCTTTTGGGTACACATCCTGGTCACTCTATCTTCACCTTTTTGATCTGCCTCTACGGGTTAGCGTCGCTGGACGTCCTAGACACCTATCTAACCTGACCTAACCTGCCTAACCTAACCTAACTAAGGTAACGTAAAGAGACTGCTAGAATCGACTAGGACTAGGTGCGACACGTCTGTTATACATACATACATATACATATAGTCACGCCTCTTTCCCACAGGGGTAGGCAGAGACCACTTTGTTCCACTTGCTACGATCCTGGCATACTTCTTTTGCTTCATCCACATTCATTAGTCTCTTCATACAAGCTCGTCGATTTCGGGTACTCTTGACCTGACCTGTTTCTAAAACGTCCGCGATTTGGTCACGGAACGTCCGTCTAGGTCTTCCCCTCCCAACACACCCATTCACACTTCCCGTATAAATCTGTTTAGTCAATCTTCTTCTGTCTGTTATAGGCACCGCAAATACAGGCTCACAACCATAGTCATTTGGTGGGTAAAAAATATTTAGCTGCGTTTGAGGGAATATTGCTGTTATTTTCTAATAACTTAATAAGTTACCGTGTGGTGACGGGCTTAGAATAACACCTCTACATGTGTGCCGTGGATGTCGTAAGAGGCAACTAAGGAGATAGGTTAAGGTATGCTTTAGGCGACATGCTAGCAATCTCCTTCGCAATGATGATCTTCCCAAAAAGCGGGTAGACTCGAAAATGTTTTAACCCTACAATGCATGAAGTTTTTGTTTTGAATAAGAAAAATATATGTGGTTTTAATGGATAATTGGATGACGGGAAAAATAAGGAAAAAAATTAAAATTGCTATTTTCATTACAAAAAAAAAAAAATTTAATGGTTGTGACACATAAGGGACATAAAGCATTTACTTAAAAAAAATATGAATGGTTGTGACACATAAGGGACATTATGGATTTACTTATAGCTTAAGGCTTACACTAAAACGAGATATTATTTATTCTTTGATTTCCGCGCTTGTCACTCTTTTACACAGAATATTTCAATAGATTATGGCACCAAAATTATTTGATTTTGAGTTTATGTGCTTTATTGTTAGTATGATTACACTGAACATGAATGCATAATGTGCCATATAAGGAACGTTAGGAAGAAATTTCAAACAACATAAGTGCATAGTGTGACTTATCAGGAACGTCTAAGGACATTTTACGTATTTGTATCAAGTTACTATGCAAATAACAGAAATTACTTACGGTTCATTTATTTTCAGCTTGCCACATATGCAAGGTTTTTTTTGCAATCATTTCCACTACGTATATATTTTTTTTACACACGACAGAATAATTTTAAACTTGATATTCTTTATAACGACTAAGTTTTGACTAGCTCACGCGGTTATTGGCACTAGATCGACATCTAACGGAAACTTGCCAAACTACGTCGTTTTAAAAGTCTTTACCGTTACATTGACCAACAACAGGTGGCGTTGTTTGCCATTATATTTTTAGTACAGGCTATTAAATTGGTTGTGACTGATTAGGCACTGAATGCACTGTAGGGTTAAAATTCTAATTAAGTAGAAAATAACGTGACAAAAGTAACTTTCTCACACTCTCATACATACAATACATATTCTTACGCCTGCATTCCCAGGAAGGGTAGGCAGAGTACATGAATTAAAAAAATCCAGTGCCACGATAGTTAAACGTAACGACAGGTTGTTAGCCCATCGCCCACGGTACACCAACCCTTTCCCGGAGTCCACTCTTACGACACCCACGGGAAGAAAGGGGGAGATGCTATTCTAACTCGTTTAAAAGCACACAACGCAAACACAAAATAGTGAACCTTCTGTTAAGTTTACTCTGCAGACTCATTGACATGAATCCACTAATAGCGCGCCGCTCAAAGCCATCCGCCAAGCGGGACGTTCTTTCATTCGTTCTTCCATTCGTTCTTTGACACGCCGCGATCTCGCTAACAATCTACCCACGCTATCTCTGTGAACTGAATGAACGTTCCATAATATAATGTATAACTTCAAGTATTTGTACAAGGAAGGTGCTGTTTGCGATATAATTTTAGATTTTTTACATTAAAACAACCAGCCTGTATTTTCAAATAGGGTAGACAGAGCACGCCGATTATTACATAGATAAAACCATACTTATTTCACGTTTCATAGCCACTTTTAGAATAATTTTAGGCTTAAAGAGATGAAAGAGGCATTTGATTATAAAGTAACAGGTTGCCAGCCTCCTAAGGGCCCTATTTCACCGTCGTGACAATTGTCACTCCTACTTTTTTGGATACTTTGGATAGCCCTTAGGCGCTGCGCAGACGACAGACTTTTGTGCGATCGAGTCTGCGGAGCAATAAAAACTCCGAATGGCGCGCAGACAGTTTCCATTCAGAATTTTTATTCCTCCGCAGACTCGATCGCACAAAAGTCTGTCGTCTGCGCAGCGCCTTATAAAAATACGCGCTTGTTTGCCACGAAGTTATACAATCGTTGCGTACACCTGACATAGCCTCGACCTCATGTCAAAATTAACCGACAAGTCCACAATATTATGTCAAGTTATTAAAATACCCGGATTGCCCGAGTGGTGCCGGGTTAGAATAGCACCTCCCCCTTTCTTCCCGTGGGTGTCGTAAGAATCGACGCTGGGAAAGGGTTAGTCACTAACCCTCTACGCCTGTATTCCCAAGAGGGGTAGGCAAAGCACATGAATTCAATAATCCAGTGCCGCGTTTAGCAATTTCAGGGTTACCAGATGGTTAAAGGTGATATTGTAGTAACAGGTTGCTAGCCCATCGCCCACAATACACTAACCCTTTCCCAGAGTCAACTCTTACGACACTCACGGGAAGAAAGGGGGAGGTGCTATTCTAACCCGGCACCACACAATGAATTAACACATTGATAAAATTAGATTCCATTAGGTATAGCCATAGAAACAGCGAGTGGCGTCTAGACCAAACGTCCAACCGTGATCGATAACGGAATGCGCGCGCGCATAATTGGGTTCTAAATTTGAATCGCAATGGCTTGTGTTTTCAAACAAGATGCTGGCTTTACGAGTGCCCAATAAGAATAAAACGGATTGCTTTGGCCGCTTTAATAAAATGTTAGCAAATATTTTTGTAGCGATCGCCATTCATGAGATCTGAGCTCCCTATTTATTATGATCTCTCTAGTATTCATATCGCTGTGCATTTTACCCGCTGTCAGCTTAGCAAGGCCATGCAGAGGCACAATTCATACATAAATACTTAACGTTACGTTAACGTAATACCCCCTTTCTTCCCGTGGGTGTCGTAAGAGTCGACTCTGGGAAAGGGTTAGTTAGTGTATTGTAGGCGATGGGCTAGCAACCTGTCACTGCGATATCACGTTCAACCATCTGGTTACCCTGAAATTGCTAAACGTGGCACTGGATTTTTGAATCCATGTGCTGTGCCTAACCCTCTTGGGAATACAGGCGTGACAATATGTATGTATGTATGTATGTATACTTAACGTTTTGAACATAAAACTACCGACTTACTCATAATGAGATAACGGAACTACTCACGTATTTTTATATTGAGATTAGCTCGACATGTTTCGGGTCAATCCGTGAAAAATACGTGAGTAGTTCCGTTATTTCACTATACGTACCGTTTTCCCAAATGGGTTACAGAGCAAACGAAATATGACAGACAAAACCATGATTATGACTGCTTCACGCTCTGCAGGTACTTCTAACATAGTTTACATACATACATACATACATATTCTCACGCCTGTATTCCCAATAGGGGTAGGCA
This sequence comes from Adoxophyes honmai, assembly GCA_005406045.1. Lineage (NCBI taxonomy): Eukaryota > Metazoa > Arthropoda > Insecta > Lepidoptera > Tortricidae > Adoxophyes > Adoxophyes honmai. The sequence continues at coordinate 230,773 of BHDV01063476.1, forward strand.
GAGCACATGAATTCAAAAATCCAGTGCCACGTTTAGCAATTTCAGGGTAACCAGATGGTTAAACTTGATATTACAGTGACAGCTTTCTAGCCCATCGCCCACAATACACTAACCCTTTCCCAGAGTCGACTTTTACGACACCCACGGGCAGAAAGGGGGAGGTGCTATTCTAACCCGGCACCACACGGCACTAACATAATTTAACGGTTGAAAATAGATAGAAGAGGTATAATAGTGGCAGGTCACTAGCCTGTCGCCTTAAATCCGTTTACTAGTCGCCTCTTAAGAAAAAAGTGGAGAGGTGTTATCACATAGGAATAAGATACAATACTTGTCTTATAAAATACGGATAACTCACGTTATAAATCGAGTTTATCTCGACATAGTCGCGCGAAGAGAGCCGAGCCGCGCAGTTCGCGTTTGGCAGCAGCAGCTGCCGCGGCTCCTAGATGAAGGGCTACGAATTAGTCCGAAATATGTCGAGCTAAACTCGATTTATAACGTGAGTTATCCGTATTTTATAAGATGAGTGAGTCTCACGGTAGTTTAATATTAAATGATACAATACTTGTGTTATAATTTTACTTTTAATTGGTGTAATATGAACGAGATGTGCGAAGAGATTTTGGTGTTTTTTATGTAAGTTGCACACCTTGTCGAAAATTGTAACAAGAAAACAATATGAAGTCCATTCGCCACAAATTTATCGCTACCGAAACTTTTAGCTGCACACGCACGCGCAACTTACTGGGTTGGCAAATAACGTGAACCATTTTATTATAGGTACTGATAAATGGGGTTTTTGAACATTTTTGAAATATATTTTTAATAAATTCTTCATTATGTAATAAACACGATATATTAGTATTTCCGGATTCTTGTCTGTATTAACAAAGAAAATAAATATTAAAGTTCAAATTCTCAAACTCACGCCAAAAACGGTGTTTGACGTCAAATGCAAATAAACAAAGGCACCACACAAAGAAGCTGTCAAAATTGTCATGTCAAATTATCAATGTCCACTTTGACCACAGATACCTTTCATGGTATGTGACGTCATCAATCAATCGCAAGCGTTTCAGTCATAGATACATTATTAACGAATATTAGAAATTAATAGAACAAAATACTCTAAAAATGCATAATATTTTGAACAAAAGAAAGTGAAATATGTTTTATTTTCCTATAATCTGTTAGGATGGCCACAAATTATAGTTTATTTTTACTGTAATGTTGTCAAAGACCCTATTGCAGGTACATTATTTATTTTTAAGAAAAATTAGGTAAGTAATTTTGAATCAAAAACCATTGTCACCTTACGGTTAGTCAAGAAATTATGAGTAAGTTTACCTCTTTGGGAAATTAAGAAATTAAATAGACGTAGAAAACTTTTTACTTTTTTACTGAGTGACAATCAACTTGTTAAATGATAACAAAGTCACGTAAATGCAATTGCGTAGGTTAATCATATTCTTGCTAACATATTTTGCATTTTTTTATTTTTATTTCATAGATAGTTTTAAACTAAAACAATAACAATTAGGCACAGTTTGATAGTAAACTAAAAGATACCTGTATATTTTTTATCTATTAGACACTGTGTAGATAAGAAAAAAGAGAATTATCTATTTTCTATTTTACTTTTAATTTTGTTTATTTTATTTCTATTTCGAAAGGATATTTACATCCTCTAAATCAGTGGTTCCTAACTTTTTCAATGTCACTACCCCTGTGAACAAGTATGGGAATTGAGTTTATATACATACATACATACATATTCTCACGCCTGTATTCCCAAGAGGGGTAGGCAGAGCACATGAATTCAAAAATCCTGTGCCACGTTTAGCAGTTTCAGGGTAACCAGATGGTAAACGTGTTATTGCAGTGACAGGTTGCTAGCCCATCGCCCACAATTGAGTTTACCCCTAGCTAATTTAAAATAATTAAACCACACATATTCAAACGTACTATTATTTTGTTTAGTGCCATCTTTTACCCCCCCCTAGAATTTCCATTTTACCCCTATGGGGGTAATTACCCCCAGGTTAGGAACCACTGCTCTAAATCAAGGCTGGCCAAACCCAGGCCTGTGGGCCACCGANNNNACCGAGTGGCCCGCGAAGGCATTTGAATTGGCCCGGCCAGTGCGTTCGGCCGGCAAGCTGACGGCACGCGGAAACAGCTCTTTCAACTGATTGGTCGTCATGAAAAATCTTCATCACAGTCACACACCACAGTCATAAAAAAATTTGACCACCTGGAAAATCTATTGACCAGCCCTGCTCTAAATTATCCATTACTTTCAAAATAACCACCATCAATAATCACCACCTGCACTCGTCCAAAACATTTGATTCAACCAAATGCGTCCCGAATCGACTGAATGAATTGCCTAATCGCTAGATCGCTCGTAAAGATACGTTTGTTCGAGCGTGTGTGTTTACGTGACGTCATTACCTCCGTAACAAAAGAACGTAAGGGCCACAAGGTTTGGAAGAAGATAAGCTTTTGTAGCAGGAGAGTTTGGCTCATGTGTTTGTACCCACTGTTTGCGGGACAGTCTGGCTTATTTTTGGACTGTTTGGGTAGTTAACGTTGTTCCTGGTACATAGCAGTTTTGGGGAGCGACTAATAGTCATACGACGACCTTCACCGAGCTGATTAATGGATCAAACATATTTTTTATGTAATATTTTTTATGTAAAATGTGTATTAATATGTCAAAAAATATATTGCATATTGGTTTCCTAGCAAATTTCAATCCAGGATTTTTTTTTCACCGGTTTGATTGATAGATAATTTCTATATCAATTGAAAGTATGTTTATTATATTATGTTTTGACATTTAGAATGTAATTTAAATTTCAAAAACAAATAAAGATCTATCTATCTTTATCTATTTGCCAGTCAAAGCTTAGGTACTCGAAACGTCAGGAGTTTTAGATGCAAATTAATTTAAACTGTATCACTATTGCAATACGACTTGTAATGCTTGATGCATGATTAGAGGTTCTTTGAAGGCAAAAACTGAAGTGAAACAATACTTTGTGTCACTGAAATTAAAGCTGGGTTTTGTGTGTTTCGATTCACATGTCTTGTTGAATAGAAACGGATAGCCGTTTCATCTGTTTTCTGTTTGATTTAGAACGTATTGGAATTCCTGATTTAGGAATTTTGCAATCAATGTCGGGTTTCATTGAAATGTGTGGTCACACGGAAATCTACGCTGACTCGGTTCTCACTGCAGTTATTTTATTCAGCTAGGTATATTTATACTCGTACTTAATATATTATGTTCTAGCTTTATAATTATAATATGTGCTAGGAACCTAAAAGTAATTCTAGAAGAAGTCACCAAAAGTGAAATAGTAATGGAATAGTGAAAAGTGAAATAGAAATAGTGGTTTTACCTATGTAGCGTTTCGCAAGCTTTGCCTATCGCATCTGAAAATACAGGCGTGATGTATGTACGTATGTATTCATGTATTTTACAACCCTATTGCTGCCTACTAGATTGCACTATCCTGAAAACCACCTGACATAAAAGTCAGCATATTTTTAAACAACATTCTACAGGATGTTTTTCATCATAATGTTGCTCTTTGAAAAAATACTAATGGTAGTACATAATGGTTATGTTATAATGTATAATATACTATATAGGCTATATGTACGAGTATATATGCGAATATGTAGAATTGTGAACAATCTTCTTTAATATGTCACTTTAATAGTTCTTTGTACCTGTAATTTTGCTAAAACTGTCGTCGTAACGCGAAATAGGCTTTGTTTTGTCTGTGCAACGTCTGTGCTAAGTGCCTTCTGTGTATCCTATTTGAAAACACAAACATGATTTTTATTATTATGAAAATATCGCCGTGGTATAATAAGCCGTGGTAGCCCAGCGGTTCGACCTGTGGCCTCTCAAGCAGAGAGGGTCGTAGGTTCAAACCCCGGGCTCGCACCTCTGAATTTTTCGGAATTTATGTGCGATATCGAATTTGTTATTTATTACGAGCTATTCGGTGAAGGAAAACATCGTGAGGAAACCTACCCACAGCGACGAAGTCATTCAACGTTGTGTGTGAAGTTCCCAATCCGCACTGGGCCCGCGTGGGAACTATAGCCCAAGCCCTCTCGTACTGAGAAGAGGCCTGTGCCCTGCAGTGGGACGTATAATATATAGGCTAATGATGATGATGAAAATAACGCACTTTTGGATATGATCAATAAAATTATCAATGTAATTGTAGGGACACCTAGCGCCATCTATCGTCGAACAGCTACTACAAACTTTTACTACATAACCCACTGTCAAATAGCAACGCCATGCTGAAGAAGTTTCGAAGATCGGTGCCAAGAAACTTTGTTAATCGGTTGCATAAATACAACTTCCAACTTCCTCTCTGCGGACTTCGGTCCTCAGACATAACATCTGCCTGGAGAGAGATCTCTCTATTAGAGGATTTCCCATAGAATAATGAAAACTTACGTCGTACAATATGGAGATAAAGTAGTTATTAGAAATGGCATTATTATTTTTACAAAATATTTATAAAAGTCGGGAGTGTTAAGTAGCGAAATTAGAAAAAAAAAGTCGGTGGGAATTTTACTGAACCATCGGTGTTGGTCATTAAAAATCTAAATAAAGAGGCAATACTTTTTCTAAGACTGTCTTATTGGCAGATGACCGTGTGGTGTCGGGCTAAGAATAAAACCTCTCCATTTCTTCCACGGATGTCGTAAGAGGCGGCTAAGGAGATCGGTTAGAGTACGTTTTAGCCAACTGGCTAGTATCCTGTCACTTTTACATTCTTTCATCGATGTTTCAACCGAAAGGTATACTTATAAAATGGATACGAAACGTAAAATATTAATAGTTTTGACTACGTAATGTTTTGTGTGCTCTGCCGACCTCATTTGGGAAGACGTACATAATTTATGTATACAGTACCTATACATTTATAAGGTCGTCGGAAATTTACCTTAAATATATTAACCAGTGGTCGGGCACTACGAGTTTGAAATCTCTGTGAAGTTTTTTCCGGAATTTTCATAAAAAAGTCCTTTGTACCTGTTCCCAGTCTTTTGTACCCCGGTTCTTAGTCGACCTAGCATCGCAATATCAAACTAGCGGTACAAAACGAGAACGTCTTTGTTTTACATGCTAGCTTGAACCACGTTAGTTTATTTAGTAATTTTGGGTACGGAACCCTATGGTCCTGCGCAGACGACAGACTATCCGCGACGGACTTTTTAGTGAGCTAAAATAGAACCTATGAAATTATATGCATTAACGCACACGACGCGCAAAAAGTCCGGCCACAATGCATACAGACTTTTTATGCCCCGTGAACTCGATCGCTCAGAAAGTCTGTCGTCCGGCTATGTTTATAAGTTAAATTAAAATAGTGAGGTGGAAAACAAACCATCTATGTATTTGTTTGACCGAGCATTATGTTACTACGCAGGACACCCTGTATATCTTTGATTACCGAACCCTAATAAAATCACGGCCCTAAAGCTAGATAGCGGAGCTGGTATTCAACAAAAGGGGTTTTATAGGATACCTTTGAGCTACGAAAAATGTCCCTTTGAAATATATTTATGAATAGGATCTTTAAGTCGCGTTGAACTAACCCGTTTAGTGTTAAGTGATACAATCTTTGAAAAACGAAAACGGATCGTTCACATCTTAAATCGAGTTTAGCTCGACATGCTTCTGACTAGGCCGAAGTCATTTATCTATGTGTCAAGGCGGCTATTGGCTCCGCTCTGTTCGCCAGACTAGAGTATGACTACTCTCATTACTATACATACATACATAATAATAATAAATTCACTCCTGTGTGTTCTCAAACGGAACCCTAAAAAGGTTGCCTGTCGCCGCCAGTGTTGCCAACATCAAAAAGCCCTTATGCATGTTTTTGTATTATTAACAGTTGAATATTAAAATTTGGACTTCGATAGAGTTGGTTTTGGTACAATATTTTCTGTGGTTCTCAACTTCGCTGTTTTTTTAGTTATAAAATTGGACGGCAAAATAAAAATGCTTGAGATTTTTCAGCTTTAATAAATCTGTTTTTTAAGGATTCACGAACCGTGCGTGGAGGCTGAAAAATATCATTCTGAGAAATTCATTTTAAAAGGGTTTCATTAAAATTATGTTAGCTAATTAATTCGTTTGTAATGGAGGTACTAGCGGGCATAAATTACACGGGCAATTTATTTTATTGCCCGGCTGCGGGGTATTTGCATATGGCAAGCTAGAATCATGAATTACGCACATGTGATTGCAAAAAACAAACCAGAAGAAGAGAAACGGAAATTAGTAATGTCAAATTCAATTACTTTACTCCTTTTTTCTTTTTTAAACCTGAAATTATTTTGTTGTTGTTGTATATTACCGTGTGGTGTCGGCTTTTAAGAATTACGCCTCTCCATTTCTTCCGTGGATGTCGTAAGAGGCGACTAAGGAAATAGATTAAGGTATATTTTAGGCGACAGGCTAGCAACCTGTCACTATTAAAACTGCCAACTCAAAACCTAAAAAAAAATGCTGGAAATAGGAATTTAAACAATTATGTTGTAGTTCATTTCTGTCTGCCTCGTTTGGAAAGACAAGCTTGATGTATGCATGCCTGGTGTATCTAATGGACGTTTCTAATATTCATTTTATATTCAATGTTGTACAGTCTGTCATGTGCTTATCTGTAGTCAATTAAATCATGGTTAAGCGTTCGTAATCGCCCGAGGTCAGCATTCAACATTGTCAATGTTACAACAAGTTGATAAAATAGGATAAATTGAAAATACGTAACTGTCATAGGCCTAAAATATTGATAGTGAACATCGTTAATATTCATCTGGGTAAATATTCGGGCGTTTGAACCGCTGACATTATTCTCAACGCTTTTTTTATCAGATACTGTTGCAAATGTAAGTAAGTAAGTAAACACTTTATTGTACAAAAGGAAAAAAAAACACAAAATACAAAAAACTAAATTATATACAAATGAAATGGCGAAGTACAAAGGCGGACCTATCCTTTAAGGGATCTCTTACAGCCAACCTTTGAGAGGCAGAGAGGAAACTAAATTATTGACACCGGCAAAAAGAGAGGATACAATAACATGGTGAAATACAGTACGACAAATATTGACAAATTATACTATATAGATATATAATAGAATATTATGTAAATGTGTATGTAATAGTGTAGTGTGTACCTATTTGCAAGACATAGACACTATATGACTCACTTATTATACAAATTTCTAAATAAATCTATTAAAAAAAGTGTTGAGAATAATGACAGCGGTTCAAACGCCTAAATATTTACCCATCTACTTACAGAAGTATAGTACTTGTTTATACCTTACATGTCTAGGTACAAAAATGTGAATAATCTTGACGTCTCTTTTTTGAAATACCACCATCAAAACTTCAGCCATAAGAGGTCCACAGCTGAACATAGACCTTCTCTTTTTGGACATCAATATCAAAATCAAAATCTTCACACTTTACAATTAAGTAAAGAAATAACAGTCTTTCGTAAATTTTTACATGTACATCATAACTGTATTCCCAAATGGGGTAGGCAGTACACAAAACGTTATTTTGACAAAATTATGATTTTAACATTTTTAAGTTGGCTGGTATAATAATCCATTTCGACGAAGAGTTTTTAATTCTCTATTTAATAAAAATACCTTAACAATTATATTATAAATAGTACCTGTTTTTATATTAATTTAGATTAACTTGTAACATTAACAACTAAAACAAGACGTTCATCCATAATCATTTATTATTCACATCATCATTTTATTTTATGAAAGTCCATAAACACACTAATTTATACCTATTTCAATGGCGTGAAAACTCGTAAATAAAACTCGTAAGACTTCATAAAAGTGTTTTACGGCCAAACGAGATGTATTAAAGTATAATTATTACTTTATTTACGTCTCTTAGATATTGGAGGAACTTGTGGTTTTGTATGGTTTTTCTTACGTATTTCGTTTTAGGGTTCCTTGACCAAAGAGTGAATTGGGACCCTATTACTGAGACTTTGCTGTCTGTCCGTCCGTCCGTCTGTCACTAGGCTATCTCACAAAATGTGCTAGCTAGACCAATGAAAATTTCCAAGATTAACTATTGCCGCTATAATAACAAATACTATAAATAAAAATTAAAAATATTTCCCATACAACAATCGTGATGTTTTGGTGTTTTTGAGATGACAATAGTTACATTTACCAAGAAGTGCGTAATTAGGTATATGGTATAAGCTAGTGTGATTTTAGTATCAGCGTGACCTTGTGATAAAAAACATATTCCACAGAATTCAGATAAGTAAACATCACAAATAAATGTCATGTTTTTAAAGCATTGAAAAACAAACACTTGTGAAATTATTAGTTAAAAACAGAGTTTATTACTAACCTACCAGAATAACCAGTAAGATTTTCATGAAGTCCTGTTATATTTTATTAAAATTTGAAAATAAAACCAGTGTTCGTGTAAATAGTCCCACATGGTAACGGGTTTAGAATAACACCTCTCCATTTCTTCCGTGGATGTCGTAAGAGACGACTATGGAAATAAGTAAAGGTATATTTTTATCTAAGGATATGGGTTTTGGTACATTTTAGGCGATAGGCTGACAACCTGTCACTATTGTACCTGCCTTGTAACCAAAAAATATATGCTAGAAGTGGCTACGAAACGTGAAATGGTTATCGTTTTGTCTATGTAGCGTTTTGTGTGCTCTGCCTACCCCTATTGGGAATACAGGCGTAATGCTATGTACATGTATGTATGTATATTTTAGGCGATAAGCTAGCAAACTGCCACTATTATACCTGTCAAATCGAGACCTAAAATAAATATGCCAGAAGCGGCCACAAAACGTGAAATAGTCATGGATTTGTATATGTAGCATTTCGTGTGCTCTGTCTATTCCATATGAGACTATAGGTGATGTATGTATGCACCTTGCGATATGTCGCTCGATGGCTAACTTATATTTTAAAAATGTTAAAAAGGCAAAAAAACTCCCTCTGACACCGTTATTCCAGTGATCAAGACTTTTTAGCTCCTCTTTTGTTTTTTCTTTATCGAGGTCACAAAGGAAAGTAGGTAAAGGCTATTTTTCCTAATAATGAGATTATTGACTGCCAATAAATTTGATATAAGTTACCTACTTATTGTTGTTTGTCTTAAACAAACCCGATCTTGATTCGTTCCTGAACATAATATTTTTTGCCTCGATATTCATTTATGGCTGACAATGGATAAAAAAGTTTTAGTATCTACTTTTGTGTTCAACTAAAGAGTAAAACTCATAGAAAACATGTAGATTCCATAGAGAGAAAAACATACATACATTCCGTCTGTATTCGTAAACAAGGTAGGCAGAGCACACGAAACCTTGCATAGTCAAAACCATTACTGTTTAATTTTAGGTGAAACATTTGTGAAATAAGTATAAATAGCGACATGTTGGTAGCCGGTCGTCTAAAACATACCTTAACCTATTTCCCTAGTCGACTCTTAAGACATCCATGGAAGAAATGGAGAGTTATTATTCTAAGCCCGACACCACACGGTGTAGAGAGAAAGACATAACTACTTAACTATTAATATATCAAATTAGACCAGAAAATAAATAACTCACCAATTATTTCAACTTATTATCAAACAATTGTGATGTAGCCACGATAATAATAAACGTCTCAAGCATTATAGGTAAGATGACATAAGTAGACCTAAATGAAGGTGCTATAATTCTCTATTACTTTGTACTAATTAGTGAGTACAATATCTTAGAATCCCATGTTATCTCTAAAATTCAAAATAAATAGAATATTATTTATTTTATGTACGTACATATTTATATATCGTCGCTGTTCCTACAAAAATCGCTATGTGCATTTTTTCAATTTTTGGTTTTTTATGCCATTTTGAACCTTAGGTCCATATACGTATGCTCTAAAAACGGCGTGAAGCTATCTTTATTATTTCTGCATGTGAAAAAATAACCATGTGAAGTTTGTATGTCAAAATGTTCCCTTAAAAACTCCTTAAAAATAACTAAATGTCACTAATCACATAGCAGGACCGTTTCATATTCATATCACGCGAAAATTTGTTCCGATATGTGTCTTTCGGAGCACACATAGCGAATTAATTCGATCGTGTCGTTCGCGTTCGACTTATGTGTTTTTCGGCACATAGCGATATTTTAGTACGAGATATTTATCGCTATGTAACAAATTTCGGTTTTTCTATGCGTATAAAATTCAGTTTTCACTATATCTTTTTAAAAAAATTATCATTTCATGTACAAAATCACAAGGCAATAGCACAAAAAAAATTACTAACTTTCCATACATGGTTAATGAGGAAATCAGTTTTTTGTGTCTCCTGAAAAGTTGGTTAAAAACACATAGCGATTTCTGCAGGAACAGCGACGATATATAGGTACATATTATAAGCTTTCTACTTCAGAATCAGTAAAAAAAATACCCTCATTAAAAACATTACCGTATTTTGTGGTAGCATGTTAAGATTTACATTATAAAGTCGATATCTATACTGAAATTCTTGATAAAAATATGTAAATGAACCTATCCGTTTTGTTTCAGTTTGAGTGATTCTCACAGTAATTTTTTAACATGAAATTTCATTAACCACGCTCGTACCTTTCAGCATTCACATAAATAACTATTCAAGTATTCAAACGAAGAACATGTAATACAGGTACGAAATACGATTGGCTACCCCCAATTCAGCGTTCGCCGTAAATTGTACTCTCGGAATCAAGATGTAATATCGCTATTCCAATCCTGTAACATTTGGGGTGGAAAACAATAAAATTGAACGAGTTTTGCTGGATTCCGGCATCACTAATGAGACAGGAATCTTTTGAACAAATACGTCCCGTCGCAAGGGAGTTGTTGCTAAGGCGCCAAAGTTTCAGTACATTTTTAGAGAGATAAAATTTAAGTTGCTATGTGGTGTCGGGATAGAATAACACCTATCCATTTCTTCCGTGGATGTCGTAAGAGGCGACTAAAGAAATGGGTTTAGGTATTCTTAAGGCGACAGGCTAGCAACCTGTCTCTATTCTATCTCTTCTATCTTTGCAAACCTTAAACTGTGCTAGAAGTGGCTGCGATGCGCGTTTTATGGTCATAATAATGGTTTTGTCTATGTCACGTTTCGTGTGCTCTTGTATGCACTGTAGCCGTGGTAGCCCAGCGGCTTGACTTGTGGCCTCTCAAGCAGAGGGTCGAAGTAATTCAACGTTGTGTGTGAAGTTCCCAATCCGCACTGGGCCCGCGTGGGAACTATAGACCAAGCCCTCTCATACTGAGAGGAGGCCTGTGCCCTGCAGTGGGACGTATATAGGCTGATGATGATGTCATCTTACTAATATTATAAACGTGAAAGTTTGTGAGTATGGATGGATGGATGTATGGATGGATGGATGTATGGATGGATGGATGGATGTTTGTTACTCCTTCACGCAAAAACTACTGAATGGATTTTCATGAAACTTTACAGTAATGTAGCTTATACATCAGAATAGCACATAGGCTACTATTTATAAAGATTTTGTTTGAATTTTCCAAAATATGACGATAAGTGTCGAGAAAGTAGGAAAAAATTTAATGTCGGCTGGCTATTCTGGCGGGCGCTTCCTAATAATAATTCCGAAATCTCTTCTGTATTAGCCCGAATTTAACGCGTGCGAAGCCGCGGGCAGAAGCTAGTACATACATACATCCATGTCTGTATTCCCAAATGAGGTGGACAGAGGGCACGAAACGCTACGTAGACAAAACCATGACGATTTCACGTTTGGTGGCCACTTCTAACATCTTTTTAGGGTTTAAGCTGGTGGACATAATAGTGACAGGTTGCTAGCCGGTCGCCTAAAATATACTTTAACCTATTTCCGTAGGCTCAATCCACACCAGAAGAGCGGCGCAGCGCGGCGTAGCGGAGCGCAGTTTCAGTGTCATGAGAATTTCAACTTTATTTTTTACTACAATAAGACTTATTATCGCATGAGAAACTCTAACGATGCGCGCGGATGCCCGCGGATCCGTGGGAATTCCAGCGCATTCCATAATCAAAGCCGTGCGACTGCGGGAGCTGTCGCGGGAATGCCCGAGGATGCTCGAGTAGTCGCGACGGCCGCTGTCAATATGTCAATATGTAAATTCCAGCGACTTCCTACGCATTCCAGCGGCTTCTCGAACAGTCGCAGGAATCCTCGCGCATTCTCCACGGAGCGGGTCGCTCCGCTACGCCGCGCTGCGCAGCTCTTCTGGTGTGAATTGAGCCTTAGTCGCCTCTTATGACATCCGCGTAATAGAGAGGTGTTATTCTGAACCTGATAACACACGGCTCATCATCACGAGTTAACGTCATAGTTTATTTAAATGTGGTAACGGTGTGGTAAGGCGTGGTCCGATCAATTATTTAAAATTACGAAAAGTGGTTAAGTATATTAGGACAGGCCCCAAAACCCCTGCACCCCTCACTTGACCGCATTTCTTAATAAATCTCTCCCCCTTTATTAATTTTCTCATTCCTCAAATTTCTCGGAATTCAATAAGATGTTTATTACTTTTTCAAAGTCGTCATTGTTGGTTTCTCGGACGTTTTTAACGTTGTTTAACACTTTTCCAGTTTTAATAAAACCGTTACACGTGGAGGCAAGTTCGTACAGGATTTACTCCAAAATTAAATCTTTTTCGGTACCCCAAGTGTCGTCATTACGATCAAAAAACTACGAACTGGTCAGTAGTAGTGGTTTTGTTTACGTAGCGTTTCGTGTGCTCTTCCTACCCCATTTGGGAATGCGGGATGACGTATGTTAATTTATTTTCTAAAATTCGGAATCTTCGATTTACCGCAACTCCTACTTACTCGTTTCTGCATTAGAACTCTGTCAAAACTCTGCGACGTTATTTTCAAAAGATTCTCCGTAAATAATTTACTTTTTTATATACGAAGCGGATCTGGAATCAACTTACTGTTTACAAAGTCTCTAAGTGTCGCATAAAAAAAGTAAAAAGTTACGTACCGCCGGAAAAATAACGACCTGGATTTTTAGGATTCCTCGCTTTAATGAACCCGTGTGTTGCTGGAATTATGAAATACACAAGTTTTAATTAAAATTCCGAACAAATTCTGAAGTTTATTGAGTCGCTTACGGTATACATCCGACGGAGTTTTGAAAATCATTGTTTTGTTTGTTGGAAGGCGATTCAATTTAAGGCCGTGGTCGCCTTCACCCGCCGCCCGCAGCCGACAACGGCCCGCCGCCGGCGGCGTCTGAATGGTATGTTCGGGAATGCTCGGGAGTGGTCGTTTTCGCCCGCCGCGTGCGGCGTTCCGTTTACTACTATTATTCAGACGCCGCGGGTGGCGGGCCGTTGTCGGCCGCGGGCGGCGGTTGAAGGCGACCACGGCCTAAGTGAACACCTTATATTAGTACTTAATTGTCTTGCAGAGCTTTTCTTTAGCTACCTATGTACCCGAATGGCGTAGGCAGAGCACACGAAACGTTACACAAACATAATCACGACTATTTCAGTTAACACAGACAGCTCCAGCGTAATTTCTGGCTTGAAAATAGATTATAGAGGTATAATAGTAACAGGATGCTAGCCTGTCGCCTAAAGCGTACCTAAACTTAATTCCCCGGTCACCTCTTACGACAACCACGGAAGAAATAGAGAGGTGCCCACACGACACGACAGCATTTTTTGTGAGTTCAAAAACACACCTTTCGCACTTGGCACGTTTCTCCACGCGTCTAACGCCACTAAAATCTTTAAAACTCCAGTTACGCAAGTATCCTCTGAAGCGGAGCTTTTATATCTCATCTTTATTATGAGTGCCAAAATTAGCTAAGTTGAATAAAGTTACTTTTAACGTGCTCTGCGAGTTCATTGCTAAATTTCCCAGGGGCCTACCGAGTGTCTTTTAGCGAATTGAAATAGTAGGTAGTGTATTGCTTATCTGTACCAATATTATAAAGCTGAAGAGTTTGTTTGTACACGGTAATCTCAGGAACTACTGGATCAAATTGAAAAAAAATCGTTTTCTGTTAGATATTTATCGAGAAAAGTATCCAAAAAACATCACGCTACAACCAAACAGGAGCAAAGAAACATTGAAAAATGTGGAAAAAACGGGGGAAATTTTTCATATTTGAGAGCTTCCGTTGCGTACGCAGCGAGAACGGTTCAAGATACTCAAAAATGTGTAAGAAATGATTAGGTATTTCCCTTTAAATGGTCTAAAAAAATGTCAGTGTCACATGACTATTTTTTAAGATATCCTCAAAAAGACCGTTTTATGGTAGGTAATCAAATTGGGTCTAAATTAAAATAATTGTTACCATTGCTTTAATTTAGACATCTTAAAAATATTATAAATGTGAAATTAACTCTGTATGTCTCTCTGTCGCACTTTCACGCAAAAAGTAATGAACCGATTTAAATGAAATTCGGTACACAGATAGACTAGACAGAGAGTGCACTTTGAAGCACCAACGGTCTTTCGGAATTCAGTCAACATGGAGCGTTCCAAAAGACCATTGGTGCTTCCTAGCACACCGCGTGCCATTCCTACGCGCCGTTTTTTTTTTCCGAAACTAGTAGACCCGATTAACTTTGTTCCGCGTCCGACGACAAGCTACATGTTATGTCACATACCCGGAAACGGGATAAAAGTATTTTATTTCCGTCTCCTGGTTCTAAGCTGCCTTGCCATTAATTTTCAGCCAAATCGGTTCAGCCGTTCTTGAGTTATAAATAGTGTAACTAACACGACTTTCTTTTATTTTTATTTAAATTTAAATGTCAAAGCACTTTATGGACACTGTATTATCGTTTGTCTATAAAAATACTATAGTTGGGAGAGATCATTAATATTTATTATTGATAGGCTCAAACCCACGTTTTGTAGCGAATTCTAGCATTTTTGTAGGTTCTAATTCTAAGTTAATAGTTTCAATAGTAACAGGATGCTAGTCTGTCGCCTAAAGTATACCTAAACCCTTTAATTCTTAGTCACTTCTTACGACCTCCACGGAAGAAATGATGGAGAGGTGTTAATCCACACCCGACAACGCACTATGTCACTAAATTGATAAAGTCTTAGGTACTTCTATTTAACAATACAAAAAGTTTACTGCAAACAGGTTCTGGAAGACTCAGGAATCAAGATATTAATGGTAGGTATATGTATTTTGCTTTACTACATATATATTGTTGTCTGAATATTGATTTTTTTTTGACAGTTGATATAAGTATAGGAGTTTTTGTATGTAAGCACCCCCTAAATACTTTATTTTACACGGTTGCTTCATTATCTTCACTAATGAATATAGAGTACCTCTTAGATACATCGAACTGAAATATCTAGCCATTACGAAACTTTACTTTCCTCAAATTTAAAAATAAAATTATCTTTTAAACTTTTTATATTTGTTCTCAAGGCTAACAAAGTTTAACGATTTGGCCGAAGGCTGAGTCGACTTTCATAATTTGATTACTTACTATTACTTAAAATTTCCTCGCAAATGAACTATTGGGAGATCTAGTCTAAGTCAAAGTTAATATTGATTCAATTAAAACTTGCTACTCTTCTTATAAGGCTGTGGTAGCAAATATTTCCACCATTTTGAAATAAAGTTATTCACAAAATGGCGTTACGTTTTTCAAGGTTTAATTAATATCGCTTGATTGTATGTGACATGATGGAAAAATTAATCAATAAAAAAGTCAAACTGATATTCTTGTCGTTTATCACATTTTTTTTTTCTAACAAGTAACGTCGAAATTGCGTGTATTGTCACCATAATTAGTGTACTAATAAGGACAATCACAGAAATCGAGAACTTCTAACTACAAACTAACTTCTTTTTGACGACAAAATATTGGCCATTTTTTAATACAAACATACACACACATAAACGTGAATATTTTACATTACATGACACGTCTAGCATATTTTTTAGATTTGAAGCTAAGAGGTATAATGACATTAATGACAAGTGTCGCCTAAAAATATAACCTTAAAATATTTCCTTGGTATTTTTTAATCCACGGAAGAAATAAAAAGGTGTTATTCTACATCCGGCACAACACAGCAACAACACAACGTAGTAATAAATTTGATTAAAATAATAAAATTCATTGCTCAGTATGCTTGAGATTCTGCGATTTGATGGATATTAGACAATCTACTATTTTTAAGTGATGTGAACTTTGTCTTTCGTTTATGATTTAGTATTGGTCGGTGTATTGGTTTCAATACTGTAATGCCAAGTATTTTTTTTGGGTTTTGTTAAATAAATAAAATAAATAAATTGCCAAAGCACGGAAACATTGTCGAAATTAGTTTTATTTGACGCACTATTTTTTAAATTATTAACACATAATGGCGACAAGCACACAAAAGTTGTTCTTTTTCTTAAACTTGGGAAAAAAAAACAAACAATGATTATAAAAAAACCTGAAACGAATACTTTTATTAAACAGTAACATCTATTTTCTTCTCTTCATTTAATTAATGAATGGCGAGAGCGTGATTGATTATGATTGCCGACATATTCAAACTGTGAACTCACAATAAAGCGAAAATAATATTTTAGTTTCATTTCACACCCAGTAAAATACGAACAATATTTTTTCACCATTAATTTAAAATAAACAGTGCCCAGAAAATCCCAACTCGTTTATATTGTGGACCGTAAATCCAAGAGCTTTTAGTTTTCCTTTATTTAAAAAGTTTTTCATTACACCAAAACTCTGGAGCGAAAGAAAAAAAGAAATATAATTACTTACATTACGCCGTGATGTCGCCTTAATGGGCGAGAAAGTTACGAAACAAGAACCACTTTTGCACACTTAGTTAAAAATAATGAGAAAAGTACTGTACATTCGTCACTAATTCGCAGACACTTAAATCCGAAACGTAAAAAAACTGGCACAAAACAAAATCCAACAACTGTTTCTTTTTTAATTAAAAAAAAAACAAGAACTGTTTTTTTTATTGGAACGTGACTTTTCGAATTCCGAACGGTTAAAGGCGGGAACACGGGACGCACGCTCGCTGCGAAATCCAGCCAGTGACTGAATTGGAACGGTACCGCGCTAGGTTAACAGGATATCTGATTTTCACAGGAATTCTCGCAAAAAATAATATTGTTGCGATAGTTAAATCTTAAATCAAAATATTTGCTGAGCTTTAACGTATTTTAATTGAGATTCAAGAAACTATAGAGTCGTTCACGTTCGGCTTGATGGTTGCATCATCATTAGGTAAAGCCAAAGAGCACATTTGACGTGTGGTGTCGTGTTTAGAGAATAGCACCTCTCCCTTTGTTCCCGTGGGTGTCGTAAGAGGTCGACTCTGGAAAAGAGTTAGTGTATTGTGGGCGATGGGTTAGCAACCAGTCACTGCAACGACCTGTTTAACCAACTGGTTAGCTACCCTGAATTTGCTAAACGTGGCACTGGATTTTTTTAATTAATGTGCTCTGCCTACCCCTCTTGGGAATACAGACGTGAGAATATGTATGAATGTATGTTTTAGTCTTCGGGCTAGCAACCAGTCACTTTCATACCTGTCTTTAAAGTAACTAAATATTATGTGCATATATTATTTCAAGTGTTTAACTATTACTGTTATTTGTATCGACCCAAAAACATAAAAAAATGTTGTATTAAGTAGTTGTATTTGTTGTTATAGCGGCAATAGTACTTAATACATAGTCCGTGAAAATTTTAAGTCTAGCTAGCAAGGTTCGTGAGATACAGCCTGGCGACAGATAAGCGGACGGGCGGACAGCGAAAACTCAGTAAAATGGTCCCGTTTTCACCTGGGTATGGAACCCTGAAAATGTTTAGTTCCTCGATGAAATACTTGTTAACCTACTTAAATTTTATAACATTTCTCCATTTGTTTAGTGGATGTCGTAAGAGGCGACTAAGGAAATAGGTTTAGGTATGCTTTAAATTAGGCGACAGGCTGGTAACCTGTCACTATTATACCTACTACCTCTTTCATCTGTTTTTAAACATAGAACTATGCTATACGTTGTCGGTTTAGGTAGTTAAAACAATATAAACAATCTTGACATGTCTTTTTATTGAAATACACAGTCTAAAAATGAAAATCGTTACACTATACAATTCAATCATGAAAGTAAATGATTTTTTCATACCAAAATTGTAAAATGTAAAGATTTCGATTTATAAAGTGTACGTTTAAATAAAAAGACACGTCAAGATTGTTTACATTGATTTAACTACCTAAACCGACAACGTATAGAAGTGGCTGCCGATGCGAAGTGTGAAATAGTCTTATTCATGATTTTGTCTATGTCACGTTTTGTGTGCTCTGGAAACATAGGCGTGATTGTATTGTATGTACTTAAATTAACTTTCCAAGCGATCTCTTGGAAAGATGTTCATTAAAGTAATATCAGTGACCTTTTTAAAGGACATAATGTTAGGATATTTTAGGACGTAGGTACTAATAATAAGACAAGGTAACATTGCCCGTTCATGCGTTCTCAATGTGAGGCTTACATTAGAGAGATAAGCGCCGGCAACGCATTTTTGATACCTCAATGTAAAATTAAGGGGTAGGCAGAGCACACGAACTTTATTTTCGATTAAAAAGAAACTAGTTTTTTTAATAAGTAGTTGAAAACAGCCTCTACTTTTATACAAATTCAAAGACAAAAAATAAATGGAAGAAAACACAAAAAAATTATAGATTCTGAGTAGAAAAAACCGAGAAAATAAAGATATTTTTGTTATATCAAAGTTTTTTTATAAAATGTATAAATCCACAGATTTAGTCAGCATGTACCTAATAATTATTCACATTAAGCTTGGATAAAAAGAATAAAACAAACATACGTCATATTCAGATTGATATTAAATTCAACCTTCTTTATTGCGCATGCTCCTAAAAAATCAGTACATACCTACTTAATTAAATATCTGGCTTAAGAGGACAGGAGTCGCACCACTTCTCCATACACGTTTGTATAGAGTTTGTATGACATTAGAGCAAAAAATATTTTTACATTATATTTGTATTTGCTGTGGCTATGCCCCTATGATTTGGTTTTATCGATATTCTAAATAAAAAAAAAAAATAAAAAAAAAATAGAAAATCGATAAAAGATAGCCACAACAGATACAAATTTAATGAAAAAAAAATTTTGCTCTAATGTCATTATTCACGGAGAAAACAGGGGACTACGTTTGTATGAAGAAGTCGCGCGACTCCTATGCTCTTAAGTTTTTTAATAAGCATTTCACTTTTGTATAAAGTTGTCTTCATTGGAACCCTTTTCCATTCTTTCAATTACTACCTACCTATGTGAAATACAACGAATTCTATTACGAAACGTCTTGGTCCTCGAAATTACTAACAGAAGATACAGAATAAAATACTTCCGCTGTCAGACATAAATTCATCTGCGGTAAAACGTAATGCTGGAGGCATTGGGTGCCGAGTATTCAAATATATACGTATTCCAAGGCGTTGAGTTATACAGGGTGATTTAGGGGATGTTAGAGCAAAAAAGAACCATTTAACTTAAATTTCATAAACTTAGAGAGTGACTGACAGGCCCTGCGCAGACGACAGACTTTTTGTGCGATCGCGTCTGCGGCGAACTTGTCTGCGTGGATTGTATGCATTGTGCGCCGGATTTTTTGCTCGTCGTGTGCGTTACTGCATATAATTCGATAGGTTCTATTTTCACAGACTAAAAAGTCCGTCGCGGATAGTCTGTCGTCTGCGCAGGGCTTTAAATGCGCCTGTTTTGCGTGGATGAGCCGGCACGCTATTTTGCTAGTCCAGCAGTAAGACTTCGCTGTCTGTCCGTCTGTCTGTAACTCAAAAATTATTACCTTAAAGAATTTTACACAAATTGTGTGTTGCCACTATAATATTAAAAACCGCCCAAAAACCGCACTCGCAGATTTCGGTAGCAAAAACTGCAAAAAGATGGCGATTTTTGAATGGGAAATTATTAGGTACTACTCGCAGAACAAGCAAAGTTGACGGAGACAGTTTGCTAATGGCGACTAACCCTATCGCTTAATGCGCTCGGAATCACGAGAGCTAGGTATTTGTGGTCATAATAAGAAATTTTGTATAATTTTATACCTTTTTAATGATACTGGTTTCAAGGCTGTTGGTGCTACATCCATTTTTCCCATGATCCTTTAACAGGTCGAAACCAATCTGGCTTTAAAATTGAAACAAAAATGGTTCCGCGTAACCCGTGACAGTCGAAACCATGCCCAGGCGCGTTTGAAGGTAATTGATTGAATAATTTACCATACATTCTTATCGTGTGTTGTGCCGGGTTAGAATACTCATACTCATACTCATAGCACCTAATATCTCTTCAGTTCTTCCGTGGATGTCGTGGAGGCGACTAAGGTAATAGGTTAAGGTAAGTTTTAGGGTTTTAGGCGACAGGCTAGCACTGCGCTCTGTTGTGCTGTAGCTGTAACCAGCAAAGTATGAGGCGTGACATTTATGTATGTACTAGCTGTGCCCACGACTCCGTCCGCGTGGAATAGTGAATAGCTGTTCCCCGTTTTTTTGCCACATTTTCCAATGTTTCTTCGGTCCTGTCCTGTGTGATTAATAAATCACAGCGTGATGTTATATAGCCTAAAGCCTTTCTCAATAAATGATCTATCCAACACAAAAATATTTTTTCAATTCGGACCAGTAGTTCCTGAGATTAGAACAGAAACAAACAAACAAACTCTTCCGCTTTATAATATTAGTATAGATGTACCAGTGATTTTCAATGTCAGGTTCCAAACGGAGACGCCTAAAAATATTTAAGCTGTCCTTCCACAGCCCTTCAATTGACAATCAGCTTTATTGTCCTCATTGAAGATCGTTGGTCCCTTGCTTCACAAATGCTCCAAAATAGGGCCACGGTCAGTAAAGTGACATATACTGACGTTATTTATGGCAGTAATGCTAGTGTTGGACGTCCACGCAAGCGGTTTGATATTTACTTACACCATTCTTTGTCGGCCGAATAGTCCAGCGGTTAGAGAACCTGACTGTGAAGCTTAAGGTCCCGGGTTCGATCCCCGGTCGGGGCAGATGTTTATAATATGATGAATACGAATGTTTGTTTTCGAGCCTCGGATTTTTATCTAAATACCTATGAGTAAGTTTATCCGTAGTCTAGTACCCATAACACAGGCATGAAATTGCCGTAACCGATGAGAATAAATAAAAAAAAAAATTATTTATTTATTCTCATCGGTTACGGAGATCGTAGTTGGAGAAATTTATTTGTATGGTTAGCGGTTTCTGTAAACTCATATTATATAGTCATCTGCTTGACTGAATACATACACAATCACGCCTATGTTCCCAAACGCAATAGAATAAAAATTACTCAATCTGCCACAGGTAGGTATGGCGTTGGATTTTTTGGAACACAGGCAAATTAAACTTGTTCAGGATTATATAACTTTATTTTTATACAACTTTAGTGAACTTAAAAGAAATAAGTTTAGGTATGCTTTAGGCGACAGGCTACCAACCTGATACTATTCTACCTCTTCCACTTAGCAAACCTAAAACTATGCTAGAAGTGGCTGCCAAGCGTGTTATAGTCATAATAATAGTTTTGTCTATGTTACACTTCGTGTGCTCTGCCTATCCCATTTGGGAACACAGGCGTGATTTTATGTTATGTTTATGTTTTATGTTTAGTAATCCATTACCACGGAACCCTACAAAATACGGAACACACGGAGGATTCGCGTGAGCTCAACGCATTTCGAGTAGGTACCCTTTTTTTAGTACCCGATTAGTAGTGTCGTCGTAGTGTCTAGTTTGCATACTAATGCGAATAATTATATAAAACTAGCTATTGCCCGCGGTTTCGCTCGCGTTAAGAAGTATTTTAGGGAACTGGGAGGTTATGATTTTTTTGGTTTTAAGGTGGCAAGTACAATAGTGACAGGTTGCTAGCCTGTCGCCTAAAATATATCTTAACCAAAATCCTTAGTCTCCTCTTACGAAATCCACGGAAGAAATGGAGAGGTGTTCTTCTAAACCCGACACCACACGGAGCCTACGTAAAAATTGTACCATTTAGTGACGTCACGCGAAACTTTTAGCCACTGTATTATCGTTATTTTTTGTTTGTCAAATAAAATTAAAATGTGTGTTTTTATACTTTTTAGCAATATTTCTGAAGACTAAGCAATTTTTTTAGTCTTACCCTATTCTCGTTACCGTAGCATCAAGAAACTTAAAGCCCAATTTGACAAATATACCGGAGCAGATAAGCTGGCCCCGCAAAGCCTGCTGTCCGAACGAGGCAGATTCATGGCTTCCATTAAATTACAGGAATACGATGAGGTTACTGAGAATTTGGTTTTTTAGGGTACCGTTCGTCAAAAAGAAAACTTACATAATTATGTCGAAGCCAGATTGTATAAACTGCTATTTTAAATGTTGAGCCGCCGCATTACCAAACGAGGCTGTTTTGCAAAACGGCTAGCCGTAATGTAAAACGGCGGATTACACAATCCAGCTTCGACACATACATCATACGAAATGTTACTAGCCATGACTTTCATGTTTCGCAACCGCTTTTTAACCGACTTCAAAAAAAGGAGGAGGTTCTCAATTCGTCGGGATATTTTTTTATTTTTTTTATCATTTTTTTTTTTTATGTATGTTCGCTGATTACTCGAAGACGCCTGGACCGATTTGAAAAATTCTTTTTTTGTTTGAAAGGGTATAGTTTCCAGGTGGTCCCATTGCCAGCATATCTTGATCTGATGATAGAATATGAGGGAAAACGAGGGCAACCCTCAAATTTTATTGGCACAGGTAATGTTTTTAGTACATTTTTCAAAGCTACACCAGTATTTACGTCTGGCAGTAAAAAAAACATGACTGAGCTGATGATGGAAGGTCAACTCCTTAATGCTTAGGAGTTAAAGGATAATTCTTTCAATACTGAAGGCACCTGCAGACTGGAAATTATAATTTCAGTAATTAGTGAGGCCTGCTGGTGATGGAAGGTCACCCTCATTATTAAACAAATGCTTTCAGTATAGCCCAAATTTGAAGTCGGTTTTTTTTGTTTAAAATTATTATATGTTAAATACATATTTTACCTTACGCCTGTATTCCCAAACGGGGCAGTGCATACGAAAGGCTGCATACGCGTAGCTCCAGATGATGGGTCACGGATTAGCCCGAAACATGTCGAGCTTATCTCGATATAAAATAACGTGGGTAGATCCGTTTATTTCACTACGAGCATGATTGGCTTCTGGAAATCTATGCTGCCCTTTAAATTACTAAGTCAGCCAAATTTCTAGGTTTTTTCTTTGTAAGCCATTTTAAATACAACTGGTAGGCAGAGCGAATGAAACCTGACACAGATAAAACCATGAATATAACTATTTCACACCTCACAGCCACTACTAGCGTAAGTTGAGGTTTGAAAACAGATGGATGAGAGAGTATGATAGTGACAGGTTGCTAGCATGTCGCCTAAAGAATACCTAAACCTATTTTTTTAGTCGCCTCTTACGACATCCATGGAAGAAATGGAAAGCGTTAGTCTATCCCAACACCATACAGGATTATTTAATAAATGTTACGTGATATCTTATGCGTAAGATTGTAGAGCTCTAGATAAGCAAAAAGCTCTAGCCCAGAAATGCAATATCAACCTCACATAATATGTATATGTGATCCAAAACCCACATACATAATGTGTTAATCATTAACAAGAATTGTACCTATGTACTAGTCGGAATTTGCGATCAAATTCGAAAATCCTTCTTTAACGCCAAAATCCCAACAACAGCTGCATTTATAGTCGCTGAACATTTAATTCATTTCAATGGAACGGAATTTCGGGGATAAAAGAAATAATTCGGGCTTTTTCGTTCGGAAACAGCGCTGCATCAGAAATGTACATGCTAGTGATGTTGCGGATTTCCGCATCGCAAATGCAGAACTTTTACATACATACACTACATACATACATACATCTTGCCTGTAATCCCAAATTCCCATGAATTGTTACATTAGACGAAACCAAGATTATTAAATTTCTCGTCATTATTATTTTCCTTAGTCTCCTCTTACGACATCCACGGAAGAAATGGAGAGGTGTTATAATATGAAAATAAATAAATTTATTTTTCAGTAATGTTTTTTTTTATCTAAAAATAAATAGGAATTATTATGTATTATTTATAGGTTGAGGTTTTTTTTAGATGACAGACTAGCAACCTTGGGAATACAGGCGTGAGGATATGTATACATGTATGTATTAAGTACCAAACCGTTCCTACGCGGACGAAGGCGCGGGTGGCCGCTAGTCAGTCTCTCGGTACTGTCATTCAATGTCACTAAATCCAAACAAACAACTCAAACGCCCTTAGCACGACAGGGCGCGAGTAGAGACACGCGCGACATAGCCTATACCTGTCACTGTCTAACTAGACACGTCAGAAAGTGACGGGTAGACTATCCCGCGCGCGACGCGACTAGAGCGTGTTGCCGTACTAAGCTCACTGTAACAAAATAGTCTTCTCATTAACAGCTTTTTCAAAGTGAGATCGTAATTATGGCTGCGGCGAAACGGTTTATTTTGAGCCCTTATTAATTTCCATAAAAGTATGTTTTTCACATAAGCTTTGTCAGATGAGATATGTTCTGTCAAATATTTGCTCCAATATTGCTACTCGCAAGGAAAATATACTTTACAAGACGGGCAAAATTGTTTATTGCGGTGACTGTGTGCGGGCGGTTCAGCCGCTACCTTTTATTTCCAAACGTTTTATTACACGCTGAAGACAAGATTGAGTACCTCTACGTATTTTTTACAAAATTCACGGAATAAATGAAGAGATAGTTATGGTTTTAGGTGTCGTGTGGAGCCGGGTTATAACACCTCTCTATTTCTTCCTTAGATGTCCTAAGAGGCGACTTAGGAAAAAGGTATGGTATATTTTAAGCGACAGGCTAGCAACTCGTCACTGTTGTACTCAGTTATACCTACCAACTTATAACCTGAAAAATATGCTAGAAGTAGCTACAACACGTGAAATAGTTATAGTTTACTCTATGTAGCGTTTTGTGAGCTCTGACACCATTGTGTGTTACACGGGTAATTAATTTAAAGATATAAGTATTCAACGTTTTACTACTCTGCCACAATTACAAGTGAGGCAAATATTTTTAAAATAAATAAAAAACTTCCGCGAGACTCACTCATATTGAACTATCCACTTATATCATAATTATATTCAACTTGCGCGTCTATCCGCTGACGTGGAGCGTAGCGCCATAATGATGGGTCACCAATTGGCCCGAAACATGTCGAGCTAATCTTGATTATAAAAAACGTGAGTAGATTCGTTTTAGTTCAATATTTTGATAATTATTGAGTGATAAGTAAACAAGATAAATTATTTTTATGAATGCTGGCCCGTTCAGATACAATTCTATTGACTGTACCTACCGACTAGAACAATAAAATTTATTTTTCTTGTTGGATAGATTTGTGTTGGCTATTAAGATTAAATTCGGCCAAAAAGAGTGATCCAAATATTTTTATTATTTTTAATAATGATTTTCTTATCAATATATGTATTGTAATGTCGTGGTAGCCTAGTAGTTTATATCTATGCTATCTGAATTTTCGTAATTTTATAAAGGAATTCTCAATCCACAACAGGCTTGCATGAAAACTAAAGATCAATCTCTTTTAAACTGAGAGGAGGCATGTGCTCAGCAATGGGACATTATTAGGCTGGTTCATTATTACTTATATTAGTATTACGTGTGGAGGTAGAACACTGGCAACAAGATTCTTGTGTGAATATTGATAATTATAATGCACGGTTGATAAATTCATTTTCATTTAAACTTTTATAGTGACGTAAAAAATAAGCGGCTTAAAAACCGCTCGTTTGTGGAAGAAAACCACAAGAACTTGTTAACGTGTGAAGTAGGAATTTTCATGTTTTTAGTAAGTAAGTATTATTAATATTCCAGCTGAGTATTAAATTTATTCGCAACTCATTTGCCAAGTCTAATATAAGTTTCAGATGATTTCGTAAATAACGCTAGTAGGCCTATAGAAAACTTTTTCACAATAGTAATTACTGTCTAAAGCAATGTCATTCGACTTTGAGTTATAAATACAACTTTATGTCTAACAATTTTATTTTAATGAGTTTAGTTTCGGTATTAAATTAAAGAAAGATTATTAACTGGAATTACTAGAACAGGCGTTTTAATGAGCGTATATGTATGTAGGGCAAAGTCACCGGTAATGGGCAAAGAACCAGTAATGGACAATGACTCTTATTTACTACCTACTAAGGAAAAGTCATTTGTTTTACAACAATCAATTCACAACTGGTGCTTGTCAGCTTAAAGCGTCCATAACTGGTGCCGTTACCCTATATGACCTCGGTGGCATACCTATCGTTACGTCATTTTGATAAAAATACGATTTGGCGGCTGGGTGATGAAATATGTGTCAATGGTTAGAATAATTAATTAATTACAAGTAAAAAATATTCAATCATGAAAGCTGTAGGTGATAACTTTCTGAGATAATTGAAGTCAAAATTGAAAAAATACACATATTCTCACGCCTGTATTCCCAAGAGAGATAGGCCGAGCACATGAATTCAAAAATCCATTCCCATGTTTAGCAATTTCAGGGTAACCAGATGGTTAAACGTGATAATTGCAGTGACAGGTTGCTAGCCCATCGTCCACAATACGCTAACCCTTTCCCAGAGTCGACTCTTACGACACCCACGGGAAGAAATGGGGAGGTGCTATTCTAACCCGACACCACACGGGGCACCAGCACCACCCCTTAAACTTTATTTGTATAAGTACGAACGTAATTTACCTTTGATATTTCGTTGAGTATGGCAAAATAAATAAGTTCAGTATGGAAAGTGTATCACTAAAAGATAGAATAATGAATAGAGTAACTAGAGAACCGATGTGAAAGTAAGTAGATATAAATAATATCTATGGTCTGCTAAGTTGATTTGATTGCGTAAGTGGACGGAAGAAAGAAGATTTATTAAACAAGTTATGATGGGGAGTGTCAATGCGTTGGGATGTGAAGACCTAAAGCTTGAACACGCCAAAACGTGGGCACACATAAGTACTTTTTTTTTTTCATTCACACAGTATAGGAACTATTTAGTGCTGTAAATATAAAGTCCTTTATATGATAAACAAAAAATATCTTGAGAGCGTATCACTTCATTCAGTGGTTTTCACGATGGCGAGGTCTGAATATCAGCAGCGTGAAATTATTTTGCTCAACCATACGCAAAAACCCAATTTAAGTTATAGAGCACTAGCAAAATTATTAAAATACCCACAATCCACCGTCTGTTCGGTTTTAAAAAAGTTCCGAGAACGCTTGACCTTGGATTGGGGGTCCTGTAGTAGAGGAAAGCAAGGAGTAAAGGACAAAAAAAAAGAAGCCCGTGTCTTGCTGCTTTTTACATAGAATCCCAAGCTATAATCACGCGATGTCGCAAAAAAGGTACAAATGTCGCAGTCCTATGTGCAAAAAGTCAAGTCAAGAGCTGCTTTAAAGTCGTACAAGGGCCAAGCTGCACCAAATCGTGATGCTAAGCAGAATTTATCTGCAAAACGAAGAGCACGAAAACTTTACAATGATTTGATGACAAAATTTGAATGCGTTGTATTGGATGATGAAACATATATAAAAGCAGACTTTAAACAGATACCGGGCCAAGAGTTTTATACTTCTAAGAGCCGTAGAGATACCCTAGAAGATTGTAAGGTAAAAAAGAGATCGAAGTTTCCAAAAAAAATCCTGGTATGGCAAGCTATTTGTAGCTGTGGCAAACGAAGTCGTTCATTTATCACAACAGGCACAGTAAACGGTGAAATCTACAAAAAATAATGTTTGCAAAAGCGTCTTTTACCCTTTTTATGCAACCACAGTTCACAACCATTGTTTTGGCCTGATCTTGCGAGCTGTCACTACTCTAAAGCGGTGATAGAATGGTATGACCAGAATGCTGTTGCTGTGGTACCCAAAAAGTGCAATCCTCCGAATTGTCTTGAATTGAGGCCGATCGAAGAATATTGGTGCATAATGAAAGGGATTTTGAAAAAGAAACGTGGACACCCTAAATCGGCAGCAGAGTTGCAAAAAATGTGGACTTGGGCTTGCAAAAAATATCCCGACAGTGCGGTGCAAACCCTAATGAGCCGGATCCGACGTAAAGTACGCTCTATGGCGTAATCAACGGACAATTAAAAAAATATTTATGTAAAAATGTACAATAATGTAGTAAGTAGGCAATTACAATAATAAAAAACTTAATTATGGTTTACATATTTTTTTATTTAATATTTTATGTGCCCACGTTTTGGCGTGTTCAAGCTTTAGACGGACGTTCCGCTACCAAATAGGGAACCTTTTGAGAAAGATAAAGTTAAGAAGTACACGAAACCGATAGACACATATGAAGAGAACAATGACAGATGAAGCAAATGAAGCATGTTAGGATCGTAGCAAATGGAATGAAGTAGGTTTTATCTACCCACGTGGGAAAAATAAGTGGCGAAGTAATCACCACTTTGATGCTTATATTTCTATTCCTACTTAAAATTATTAACACAAGGGAATGCGTCACAAGAATATCGAGCTTCTTATATTTGATCTATGAATGTGCTTCTTATACAGGATGGTCCGAAATTGACCGTGAATATTTTAATCAGTAATCGGGCGAACATGACTGTGTCTGAAAACTTTAAGCCCAAAAATGTACTAAAAGTGTTTATATATAAACCATGAAACAGTCATCATTTTGTCTATGTGACGTTTTTTAAGCTTTACCTAGGCCATTCGATAATCTATATCTATACTAATATATAAAGCTGAAGAGTTTGTTTGTTTGTTTGTTTGTTTGTTTGAACGCGCTAATCTCTGGAACTACTGGATGGAATTGAAAAAATCTTTTCGTGTTGGATAGACCATTTATCGAGGAAGGCTTTAGGCTATATAACATCACGCTGCGACCAATAGGACCGAAGAAACATTAGAAAATGTGGGAAAAACGGGTGAAATTTGTCACTATTCCACGCGAACGGAGTCGCGGACACAGCTAGTACGGACAGCTGCAGAGAAAGGTAACCCCCCAGTAATAGAACATTGTATGGGCGGGGGGTTACTTTTCTCTGCAGCTGACTGTACAAGCATATAACAGTAGGTATGAAACTCTTACTGCTGTACAATACCTAAGTGATTTTCTTTAGCATTCTCGCGTTTATTAGAGTAACATAATACTACCCCAATAGATGCATTGTTTACAATATCTAGACTTAATTAATAACAATTTGCTATGCAAGTTCACTTTGTTAAGACAATAAACCAAGGAATGTAGACCTTGCACTACCATTCTACCTGAAATTGTCACAGTTCAAGTTACAATGGTTATTACGACCAAGGCACGCAGACCTCTGATAATGACGGTTTCTAATAGTTATCAAGGCTCACTTCACAATGGATTCACGTCCATTGTACATAGACCTCCAGCGAGCTTAATCTCTTTAGTGTTCAGAGGTCAAGTAAATATGGATGTACGTCCATAAAACATAGACCTCTGATGATTAATGGTTCTCTAGCAATCAGGGCTCAAGTAGAGTTGGTGTTTTGTTCAAGAACTTATAAACAATATTAATCAGAAGCAGCTGCATCTCAGAAGTCTGTGGCACTTTGTTCAAAGTTGTAGAACGTAAATATAATTATTGAACAGTCGGTACAAATTCTTCGTCGCTGACATTAATCTGACAAAAATAATTTTCATCAAAAGAACACAGGGGGTAGGTATGTAACTTAAAAAATACCACAAAATTAGAACACGGAAACGTCTTCGTTTTGTAGTTACTTTCAAAACAATTTCTAGGTGCATAATGACATCAGATTTTTCATCGCCTCTTGGGACATTCACGAAAGAAATGGAGGAGTGTCATTTTAATCCCAATCACACAAAATTTTTAAGCTACCATTTAAATACTTCTACCCTACATCCTAGAAGTGATAACAAAATTTTATTTGGCGTCGGTAACAATATAAAAAATTTTTGTTACATTAAATAATACCTAAGCTACTTTTCATCCCAATAAAAACGACAACAATTTTAGTTTCTCTACAATTTTCCCTTTCGTCCCCCGCGTATTATCTCACAGGGCACTTAACTAAAACACCACAGAATCGATATGATTCCCATACTTGGCAGTCTGCCGTTTTCCCTTTGCCTCCCATCAGTATCCCATCGGGCAGGCAAGCAGCCATGTCGCCATACGAAACTCTATTCGCATATTTCGGAGTAAGTTCCTTTTTCAAATATTCGAATTTTATTTTGCATGTATTTTAAGCAGCCAGTTACAAAATACAGTTTTTTTTTCGCTTTTCATTTGTTCTCGCGCATGCGTACAGTGTTGTTTTTCGTGAGGTGATGTCATTGTTAGCCGGCCAGTTGTAGAAGGTCGATGCTTTAAGCAGAGTGAAGTGACTTCCGTATTTGGGCGTGTTATAACAACTGTTGACGGTGGGAGTGCAAGTAAAACATAAGTCTAAAGAGTTTTGGCGACTGTAATAAATGTAATTATATTATGTAGAAACTAACAGACGCTGTAAGTGCTTGAAAATTAGATTCAGTTAAATTTTGTAGCTACTTGTCTTTTGCTAACGTGTATGTGAATTTTGAGGTAGCTTTTAATAGATGAAAGGACAAAGAAAGTTTCTTCAAACGTTGCAATGTTTTAAAACATGATATTTTACTTGACATGATGACCCAAAAGAAAGTAATAACGTCGTGAATTTCATTCGGTACACAGTTCAAAATATGACATATTGCGTTGCGAGCGCCGTGATTTCATAACAGAAGCATTTTGCATACAGTTTGTCATGTCCTTTTGACACAAAAGATAAATAAAAGAATACTTAATGTGACCTTATAAAATGAGAAAATTTTGTTGGCAGTTAACGTCCGTTCTATGGTAAAATAATATTCATTAAATTCTTTTGCTACATACATAAATCACGCTTGTTTTCCCCAGTGGAGTAGGCAGAGCGCACAAAACGCTACACAGACAAAACCATGACTATTTCACATCTTATGGCCACTTCTAGCATATTTTTTTAGATTTTGAGTCGGCAGGTATAATAGTGATAGGCAGGTAGCCTGTCACCTTAAAGCCACCTCTTACGACATCGACGGAAGAAATGGGGAGTTGTTATTCTATCCCGACAGCACACTTAAAGGATTTTTTTTCAGGGGATTTTAGAGGCGTAACATATACATACATACATACATACAGTCACGCCTCTTTCCCACAGGGGTAGGCAGAGACCACTTTGTTCCACTTGATACGATCCTGGCATACTTCTTTTGCTTAACCACTAGTGTTAAAATATTTACAGTCAAATATCCGGGCACCCTGTTTCAAGTTTTGTCCGCTGTCTTAAGCATCGCTTGGAATAAATGAAACCGCAGATAGAAAATCAACTCAATTTTATAATACGGTTAATACAAATTAACAAACACAAAAATAAACACAACGTATTGCGTGCGCCGTAGCTCGAGCCAAAAAGTGACGTCCCTCCCGAATCGCGCCGCCATATCGGGTGACGTCACGAGTGTTGCTAACACCTGTATAACTGATTATTTTACATTATTCTTCAGTGAATCGACCGTCTTTAAAAAATTCGCATTTGAATGTTAATGGTCTCTTAACCTTTTTATTCACGCTGTGCTTGTCCAAGTATTATGATTCAAATAAGCGCTACGAGGCCGCGTAGCCGTAGCCAGTGCTACCAAGCCTCTACGCCGTAGAGGTGCTACGAATATAACCTTCGACGACTTCCTACAAAAGAACAACTTTCAAACCTTTGAAACTATTATTCATATAAACTTGACGGGGCCAGTAAGTTTTGAATACGTAATATTATTATATTTTTCGACTTTTGTGTCTGTATAACATAATGATATAAAATATTATTATCTTACGTGGAAAAAACTTTCTAAGTGTATCATATACCTACATATAAGCGCCAACCCTCATAAAGTATCAGTTCTTATAACTTTTTGTTAGGGAAATCTCTATTCTCTAGAGATGAGAATATAATAACACTGTGTATCTATACTATTATTGCCGTCCGGAAATACATACATACATACATGCTAAAAGTGCCCACAAAACGTGAAATAGTCATAGTTTTGTCTGTGTAGCGTTATGTGTGCTAAGCCTACCCCATTTGGGACTAGCCGTGATTGTTTGTTATGTTCATCATCATCATCAGCCTATATACGTCCCACTGTAGGGCACAGGCCTCCTCTCAGTATGAGAGGGCTTGGGCTATAGTTCCCACGCGGGCCCAGTGCGGATTGGGAACTTCACACACAACCTTGAACTACTTCGTCGCTGTGTGTAGGTTTCCTCACAATGTTTTCCTTCACCGAATAGCTCGTGATAAATATCCAATTCGATATCGACGTTGTTATGTTATGTTGTTAAAAAATTTGATAATTGCCGAAGATTGCCGAGTGACACTAAACTTAACCGTTATAATTGTACTTTTTTTTTTCTAGCTCTACTTTCTCTTCATGCTGGTATTCTTTGTGCTGATCTGCCTAATCTGCGCGGTGGTGCTGCTCTGCTACCAGAAGAAGCGGGGCCTCGACCTGACATCCTCAACCGACCTACCAGAAGACACGCCTCTGCCTATCAGAAGGCCACGCGTCAAAGAATTTTAGATCAAGAAGGGTAACAAAATGGCTGCCTTAAGAAAACAAGGAACATTTACTGTGTAAGACAACGCATCACGCCTGTATTCCTAAATGGGGTCACATGAAAAGTTAAATAAAAAAACCATGCCTAAGTATTTCTCGATTTGTCGTACAATTTTAGGTTCAAAGAGTAATATTGCCAAGTTGCCATAAGTCACCTCTTGCGACATCCACGAAAGAAAAAGAGATTTATTATTCTAAGCCTACCAAACGGCACTGTATACGACGACTCTACTAAGTATAAAAAATGTAATTAACTTAATAAATTTTTAATCAAAATGCAATGTAAGATTTCTTTTCCACGAAGTATTTGGTAGCTTTTGAGTTACTTTATAACTTGTTTGAATTGTTTAGTTAAATCAAGTCTATAATTGCATGCCACAAAAATAAATACTCACACAATTTTTTTTTTAATGTTTGAGATACTTAATGCGATTTTTTGCGAATATGTGGAATATACACAAAAAAAAAACGATTATTGTATGGGAGCCCCCAGTAAATAATTATTTTATTGTATTTTTTGTCATAACTACGTACATATAATAAAAATACATAGTGTAGCTAGCACAGTTTGTAAGATACAGCCTGGTAATAGACAGTCGGACGGACGGACGGACAGCAAAATCTCAGAAATCGGGTCCCGTTTTCGCCCTTTGGCTAAGGAACCCTTAAAAGTGCCCCCAAATTTTTGTAAGCAAAACCACGAATAACGATTGCATTGATACTTTATTTTTGTAAAGAATAGATGTATATTTTAGGTCTTAAAGTATTTTTTTCACTAGGTCCTTCTTATATTTTTGAAGAGTAATTAAATAAAGTACAAACCATCCATTGTAAATTATTAATTAAAATTACTATTTAACTATCCTATATTGTCACCTGCCAATAAGTGCCAAATATTTTAAGATTATAAATTTTAACGAAGTAGCATTAGTAATAATGGATTCAATGTATTTCAAGAATGTTATATGTATGAATGTTATATTATTACTATACAATTTGGAGTAGATTGAAGTAAATAAAATGTATTGTTGTACAGTGATGTATTTCTTTATAGCCCCATCTAACTAAACGTGTGATAGAGTAAAACGTAACCAATGTTTGGGTAAATATTTGGGCGTTTGAACCGCTGTCATTATTCTCAACCCTTTTTTTATTAGATTTATTTAGAAATTGGTAGAATAAGTGTGTCATACAGTGTCTATGTCTTGCAAATAGGTACACACTAGACTATTATATACACATTTCCAACAGGATCTGATAAAAAAAGTGTTGAGAATAATGACAGCGGTTCAAACGCCCGAATATAAATGTATGTATGTATGTAAACGACATACATACATACATACATACATCACGCACGTATTCCCAAATGGGACAGGCAGAGCTTACGAAACGCTACGTAGGCAAAATCATGACTATTTCAACCTTCGTGGCCACTTCTTATATTTTTAGGTTTGGAGTTTGTAGGTATGACGGTGACAGGTTGCTAGCTTATCGCCTAAAATATGCCTAAACCTATTACCTTAGTCGCCTCATACGACATCCACGGAATAAATGGAGAGCTGTAATTGGAGAGCCCAACCACCACACACCAAAAAATATAAATAAAACATAATTATACAATTAACAAACGATGCAAAATGAGAATGTGATCCTATCCCTAGGATGCCTATGAAAACATTCAGGATTTGTCCTTTTACTTTGTTCGAAACAAACTTTTAAACACGCTTAAAAGTTTCCCTCATACAATATTCATTGATTCCTTGGGTAAATCGAAAATGCGACCCGAAACAAAAGCTACAAGTTTATCCCGAACCGGCCAATAAAAACGACCGGCGGCTATTGGTCACAATCTGTTCAGCGTTCTATAATAGACAAGAAAAAGTAGAGCAAAATGGCGGAGCTGTCGAAAAAAATACTGCTAGGTTTCATAGATACATACAATCACGCGTGTTTTCCCAAATGGGGTAAGAAGAGCACGGGAAACTTGATATAGACAAAACAATGGCTGTTTTCTGTTCTGTTTAGACAAAATAATTTTAGGTTTAGAATAGGTGGAAGAGGGAATAGAGACAGGTTGCTAGCTTGTCTCCTAAAGCATACCTAAACCTAATACCTTAGTCGCCTTTTTCGATGTCCACGGAAAAATGAAGAGGTGCCATTCTACAGATATATCCATGATTATGACTATTTCACGCTTCGCAGCCACTTCTAGCATCATTTTGTGTTTGAAAACAGATGTAAGAGGTAAAAATAGTGACAGGTTGCTAGACTGTCGCCTAAAGAATACTTAAACTCATTTCCTTAGTCGCCTCCTACGACATCCACGGAAGAAATGGAGAGGTGCTATTCTAGATCCGACACCACACGGGTAATTGTACGGGTAAATGTTCGATTTTCATAAAATTGTCATGATTATATTTATTTGATCACATCGAAAAACAGTTAAAATAATTACCGATAGAGGCGCTGGAGGCGCAAGTTGCGCGAGCGAGCGAGAGACACCTCGGTGCGCATACGACTCAGACAGGTTAGATTTTTGATCAATATTTTATGGACACCCTATTTTCACGATATGACACACGATGTGAAATGTTCATGATTAAATGTTATTCGTATTTGCCTACTTCATGAACTGTGATCACCTCATGAGATTCTCAAGCATTTCATGATTGTGGACAATTTTACGATAAGAGAAGAATTGGTAAACGTGGCACTGGATTTTTGATTTCATGTGCTCTGCCTACCCCTCTTGGGAATACAGGCGTGAGGATATGTATGTATTTAAAGATATGTTATCGTTTTTGTCAACAGTGACTTCTCTGACTTTACCTATTCCTGAGACCCTTTCAAATGGCCCTCCCTCGCTTTAGTTTCATGAATTCAAAAACTTTCACACGATAGAGCCAATGGCGCCCACAGCCGCTGACAAACTTACAACACAAGCTATTCCTAGTTGTTTTTTTACCAAAGTTTCGGAATATTCAGCATTCTTTAGGAAATGTTTGGAGTAAGTTTTGCTGTAAACCAGACACAATAAGCTCACGTAACATGGAAATGCAGATCAGTCAAGATTGTCTGTGGGTGTTACTGTGACGTATCTAACTAATATTGAACATTAAACTACCGTGAGACTCACTCATGTTGAAAATTTAACGGATAACTCACGTTCATTAAATCGAGTTTAGCTCGACATGTTTCGGACTAATTCGTAGCCCTTCATCTAGGAGCCGTGGCGGCTGCTAGTTATCTAACTAATCATAAACCTTTCTATCCTATCAATTTCAGTTTTTAACTGGTTCTTTTTGAGTGATTCCACTTGCAAAAGGCCTTAAGGGAAATCAGGCGTGATGTATGTCCGTATTTTTGAGTGTCGCTAACATTTACACGTAATGTGGCTTAACTTGACTTTGCCACCCCAGAGGTTAAATAAACTCCTGTTGAAACGTTCACAACTTAGTCTAAAATTTAATACATTATGTATTCAGATCTAAACAACAACAATAACGTTACGCATAATCAATTTACGTAAACAATTAATATCGATAGCATTGACAGGTTTACGCTCCGCCAACCGTCCGCGGAACCCACCTAAGTGATTCCATTAAGTCCCTTTCGTCTCATTTACTTCGGTACCCTATACCACAGTACATAGATTTGCGTAGACAGATAGGTTGTGGATGAAATTGGACCTCGTGTAGAGCAGCCAGCTATATCTTTCACTGTCGAACTAAAAACGTTAGAAAATGACAGCTTGTCTATACCGTGCGCGAGTCAATTTGACCGTGTTGCCTTACTGAGCCTACAGACGATGACTGTATAAACCGTTATACATACATACATACATATTCTCATGCCTGTATTCCCAAGAGGGGTAGGATGAGCACATGAATTCAAAAATCCAGTGCCACGTTTAGCAATTTCAGGGTAACTAGATGGTCAAACGTGATATTGCAATGACAGGTTGCTAGCCCATCGCCCACAATACACTAACCCTTTCCCAGAATCGACTCTTACGACAACCACGGGAAGAAAGGGGGAGGTGCTATTCTAACCCGGCACCACACGGGCCGTAAAAACCGTTATAAAAATCTGATAATTTATAAATTTAAACTGCCTGTCCACTGGAGCGGAGAAGGCAGCTCAGCGGTTAGCCAAAAAATCCACCAATAGAATTTTGTAAAATCTCCGCTCCTCTTCAGTGGATGCAATTCTATTGGATGACTTTTATCTCGCTCACTGCTCCGCTGCCTCGCTCCGCTCCAGTGGACAGGCAGCTTTAGAACATGCGGTGGTGATGCCGCTGAACATTGTTTTTGAGAATTTCGTGTGCTGCCGTGCTAAACCTGCTGTCACTGTCTACTTAGAGACGTCAAAAAGAGACAGGTAGTCTAATCGTAAGTCTATCTCAACGTCAAGACCCACGTATTGCCGTTTAGGGCTTATTTACAGTAGATACGGCCACAAGTGCCGTAGAGCGTAAAGATGTAGTGTATTCTGTTACTGTTTTAGCTAATGTATCCGTTTACTGTGCCCTAACTAAAACAAAGAAAGACATAAACTGCTTAAACACTCCAAAACCTACCTTAAAACTTAGCTCCGACAACCTACTCTGCACTGTCCCGGCCGATCTCAAATCAATAAGGTTCCATTTATGTTAGCGCAAGTTTGGAGTACTGTAGGATTGTGTTCAGTCGTCGAGTTTCGTGTTGAAGCAAAGTGGACTTTGATGGTTGTAAGTTGTAAGTTTGAGCTTAGTTTGGTATTATGGGAAATTTATAATAAAAGGTTTTGTGTCGGGCCTGCTAGAGGGTTGATTATTATTTCATGTAATATTCGTACAGTTTCTGACACGTTCATAAATATTTGGCCATATTTGGGTGTTACAGAAATAACATTCAAAAGATGTAGCTATGTAGTTTCAGTTTAGGCTAGACACCTAATACGGTAGGCAGAGCACACGAAATGCAAAGTCAAAACCTTGACTATTTCACGCTTGGTACCCACTTTTTGCATATTTTCAATTTTTTTTCATTTAGAAAAATGTGATACGGAAGAAAGGAGGATTTATTAAAAACCCTTCCACACACACGAATGATCACTGGATTTTGTAAAAAAAAAAAATATTATTATAAAAAGCTTTTTCATACCTTTTGCATAGCTATACAGTTTATAACGCTTGAAACTTCATACAAAGGTATATGCTTAACATTCCGAAAGAGGTATTTGCCGTGTGGTGCCGGGTTAGCCCTTAGGTGCATACGGTATCAAAAATGATACCATGTCTTTTCACCACTCTAAAATATTTTTATTCTTTCTCGCCACCTTCTAATACCAGTATTTTGTTACCTTTGCTCAAATACTTCAAAGAAAAAAAAGAACTGTCAATCCTAGTACAGCCATTTTTATACTAAATGTCAAAAGTTTGAATTGTGCGGCTACTTTTTGCAAAAGGTGAAATTGCAAGTTTTCATTTTTTTTTATCTGGCGGATCATGAGATATTTCCAATCGGAAAAATATGTATAAGAAAGGTTAGTATTTCTATTTATCGGGGATTATAGAAGTTTTTGTGAGATTTGTATTAATACAATAGTTTTTTGAGTTTCCAGTTGGTATCGAAAATGATACTCCATGCGATGACGACTTTTTTTGTAGTATCAATAATGATACTCCATGCACTACGCTTACTTTTTCTACTAGCATGGTTTTCAGAACTTTTTGAGTTTTTTATACTTTACCATTATTTATCAAGTAGTGTGGGCATGTTAATAAAAGCTTATTTACATGCCCAACATCACCACATAGGGTTTGTCTTAGAAAAGGACGTAGAAGCACTGTTGATTCAGTTAGAAGGTGGAAAAATATCTGAAGACAATGCCGAGTCCGAAGGAGATGATCTGGAGTTTTCTTAATCACTCGAAGACCTGCAAACAATTCTCGAGGAAGAAGAGACAACAGAAGAACCTACAAGTATGGCAGAAGAATTAAATTTTATAGAAAAACCTGATTTAATTAAGATCCTCAGATCCTCATTTTATTAAACGAGAACAGGCCATAGACGAGTTCACAAGATCCGTATATACCCATAAACACACAAAAACATGAATTTCATTTATAGCTAATGTTTTGCGATTGTTAAAATTCTATTTTTGAAGTTTATATTTTATTGACTTATTATTTTAGAACATATTTTTTAAGTGCTTGCTCCATGGAGTATCAAAAATGATACAAAGTGTTTTCGTAAAAAAAAATATATAAAAAAATTATTACGATTTTTTTTACTATTTTTCCTGGCATTCACCCATATTTCCCAACCACATATATTTTTTTCGTAAAAAAAAATTAAATCATGCACCTAAGGGTTAGAATAGCACCTCCCCCTTTCTTCCCGTGGGTGTCGTAAGAGTCGACTCTGGGAAGGGTTAGTGTATTGTGGGCGATGGGCTAGCAACCCAAGAAGAAATACGAAACGTTGCATAGACAAAACCATGACTAATTCGCATTTCGTGGCCATTTCTAGCATATTTTATTAGGTTTTGAGTTGACATAAATAATAGTGAGAGGTTGCTAGGCTGTCGCCTGAAATATGTCTTAACGTAAATCGTTAGTTGCTTCTTATGACTTCCACGGAAGAAAAGGAGGGTGACATTTTAAAATGATGCCACACAATAAATAAGGAAACGACTAGAATATTATGTTGTATTTTTGGTGATTGATCCAGAACAAAAGATAACTGCTTTTCCTCCAAAAAATCGGACAATGCAAGTCGAGTGGTCTGCTTAGTCACGCTCACTGCCTATTGAAAACGTTACATCGTTTCCATTTCCTCTTCCTCATCAGGTTCGGGCTCTAAAATATCATTTCAATCTCAACCCCATGCAGCAGCAGATATCGACGACATGTCGTTGCGACATGCGACATACTGCTGCGACATATTTTCGAGCCGTGGGTTAGTAGGGCCTTATGCAAGGTTAACCTGGATTGCTACCACCTTCTTACCCACTTATCTTGCCGCAAAGCAAAAGTGCAGGGTAAGACAGTCAATATATTAACTGCCACTTGCCACACTTTTGGTTACTGGATAGGCATTGCATCAGATCTATTCTGCACTCCAGTCACCTCGTACGACAGACATAAAACGTATATACATACATAAAATTACGCCTATGTTCCCAAATGGGGTAGGCAGAGCATACGAATCGTGAAATAGCCATATCCATGATTATGACTATTTCACGCTTTGCAGCCACTTCTAGCATCATTTTGGGTTTGAAAACAGATGTAAGAGGTAATATAACAATGACAGGTTGCTAGCCTGTTGCCTAAAGATTACCTAAACCCATCGCCATCGTACGACATCCACGGAAGAAATGATGAGATGCTATTCCAAAGCCACGCGGTATACATTCAATATTAATTCACAGAAATGCAAAGATACCGACAATGTCGTCAACGACATGCCGTTTGCTGCTGCTGTCTGATTGAGATTGAAATCGTAGGCAGCACCCAAACCGGCCGTTCCCATAGCAACCGATTGATACAAATTGATCTAATTTAATTTCTATCAATGTCCGACAAAGTGGACTGTTTGAGAGAGTTCGATACAAATTTGTAGGACACTTAGCAGGATCTCAATGGGTCCGCATCGATGGCAAATCGGGCTCACATGCTGGATGCGGTTGATTTTCAAAACATGTCACAGGATGTTTTAAACTTTCGTTGTTCTCATTTATATTTATACATACATACATACATACATATTCTCAAGCTTGTATTCCCAAGAGGGGTAGGCAGAGCACATGAATTCAAAAATCCAGTGCCACATTTAGCAATTTTAGCAGGGTAACCAAATGGTTAAACGTGATTTTGCAGTGACAGGATGCTAGCCCATCGCCCACAATACACTAACCCATTTCCCAGAGTCGACTCTTACGACACCCACGGGAAGAAAGGGGGAGGTGCTATTCTAACCCGGCACCACACACGGGTAAAAAGGCAACATTAATGTTGAAAAACGTTCAACTTTATAGTGAAAGCACCCGTGCAAAGACGGGCTAGTAACTAGTATCCGAGTATGAGCACATTATTCCGTGAAACTGTTTAGTTATTCCGACGTCATACGTTCCCTGGGGTGAAGGTAGTATCGGGTATTCTCTAACTTTTCCAATCGGCAACAAAGCGGTAAAGGCTCGCTCAGTGGTCCAAGTTTTAATTAAGGGAGACTGTAGCGTGCCCACAAAGAAAGTATTATTGCGGACATCTTTTACAAACTATCACCTCGTAACATACATACATACATACTCGTATTCTCACGCAGGCGAAATACAATACGGCGAGTACAGGTATTCCCAAGAGGGGTATGCAGAGCACGTGAATTCGAAAATCCAGTGCCACGTTTAGCAATTTCAGGGTTACCAGATGGTTAAACGTGATATTGTAGTGACAGGTTGCTAGCCGATCGCCCACAATGCACTGACCCTTTCCCAGAGTCGACTCTTACGACAACCACGGGAAGAAAAGGGGAGGTGCTATTCTAACCCGACACTACATAGGAGCATAGCCAGAGACAAAAAAACAGGGCAAGTCGCTTTTTTGCATTAATTCCTTATCAATCCCTCCTTCCTTATCTATCCTACTCCTTATCTTTCTGTTTAGGCTCAATTCACACCAGAAGAGCAGCGCAGCGCGGCGTAGCGCAGCGACCCGCTCCGTGGAGAATGCGCGAGGATTCCTGCGACTGCTCGAGAAGCCGCTGGAATGCGTAGGAAGTCGCTGGAATTTACATAATTATTGACATATTGACATATGTATTGACAGCGGCCGTCGCGACTACTCGAGCATCCTCGGGCATTCCCGCGACAGCTCGCGCAGTCGCACGGCTTTGTTTATGGAATGCGCTGGAATTCCCGCGGATCCGCGGGCATCCGCGCGCATCGTTAGAGTTTCTCATGCGATAATAAGTCTTATTGTAATGAAAATAAAGTTGAAATTCTCATGACACTGAAACTGCGCTCCGCTACGTCGCGCTGCGCTGCTCTTCTGGTGTGAATTGAGCCTTACTCTTACATCGTGCCGTCCACGGTAGCTGAAGTTAGATTACAATGACTCACCATTTAGCGCCCACGGTCATAATTGAGTTCGACAACTATTCGCTATCCCATCGAGCAACTTAGTCGTTTGTCTTCTGTTCCTTGGATGTTTCGCTTTGAGGTGACTTACGGTTCACTTCATTACTGTTTGAAAACACTTAGATATAACACCGGTATTTTTTATTACTAAACTAGCTTTTGCTCGCGACTCCGCTCGCGTTAAATTCGGGGTATCACAGAAGAGACAGCACACATACCAATTTATAGCTTTCTATATTGAAAACTTCCACCCCTCATTTCAGGAAAATGGGGGGTTTTGAAGAGATAAAAAGTAGCCTATGTCACTCTCCATGCCCTAAACTATCTTTTACCTAAAAAATCACGTCAATCCATCGCTCCGTTTAGCCGTGAAAGACGAACAAACAAACAAACAAACAAACACACTTTCACATTTATTTAATGGTACGGATTAAATACATGCACGCCTATATTCCCAAATGGGGTAGGCAGAGCACACGAAAGGTGAGAAAACTATGAGACTGTTTCACGCTTTGCAGCCTCTTCTAGTATAATTTTAAGTTTGGAAATAGATAGAAGAGATAGTGAAATAGTGACAGATTGCTAGCCTGTCGCCTAAAGCATACCTAAACCTATTGCAGTCGCCTCTTACTCGTTCATAACGTTATATATCTTTGCGTTTGATTGTTTAGTTTTCAAAGAACAAGCCATTACAAAAATACTTTCCCAAGTAACCCAACATACGTTTAATATAATGCCTTTCATTGTTTTCCAATGTCCGTTATTCAACCGTGAACATAAAATCTAATTCCAATAACGACTCGACCTTCTGTCAGCGTAATAAATTCGAATTAAGCCCTTTCTACCCGCCCTTGATGGATATTTATGCTTGAAAGGTAAAAATCCAAAACGAAATAGTACTTGCTTAGTCACAATTGAGACAAAAAAAGGTTTAGATACTTGTAGAACTCGACGGT
This sequence comes from Adoxophyes honmai, assembly GCA_005406045.1. Classification (NCBI taxonomy): domain Eukaryota; kingdom Metazoa; phylum Arthropoda; class Insecta; order Lepidoptera; family Tortricidae; genus Adoxophyes; species Adoxophyes honmai. The sequence goes on from BHDV01063476.1 coordinate 273,812, forward strand.
TAAAAGTTTTAGGTACGTTTTCGTATTTCTTTATAGTTTAATCTTTTCAAGTATCTGCTTTCTGGTTTCTTGAGATACCTACTTGTTTCAGTCATTTTATATACTAAACATAGCTAATAAAAGGGATTAACAAGATATTACCAAATTAATTAAAGGGTAGTTCTTCTTTTGAACCCACAAAATGGCGGCTATTTTTGGAATTTTCCGGATTTTATAACAACTATTTAGGGTAACGGCACCAGTTATGGACGGTTTAAGCTGACAAGCACCAGTGATGGACACTTCATTCATAATTTAAAGACCATAGAGTTGTAAATTGATTGTTGTAAAACAAATGACATTTCCTTAGTGGGTAGTAAATAAGAGTCATTGTCCATTTCTGGTTCTTTGTCCATTACCGGTGACTTTACCCTAATTATGATCTTAAAAAATATATAAAATTTTATTATGACCTTGCAGAAGATTACCTAATGCTTCTTTGTAGATTGGTAGCATAATGAATTTCGTTGTACAGTAGGATGCAAAATTGCATGGATAGCTTAGAGGCGGCAATCGTTTGGCGACTTTGGCGTCTGAAGCCGTGTTTCGATAACCATCACTATCGCACGGTGTAAACAGCTTCTAACGACTTTCATTTGGACTTGTCCATGCAATTTTGCATCTCGCTGTAGCAGAAAACTTTGTGACAGAGTGACACTTTTCATCTGAGACAGTATTTCGCTTTGCCACTCTTTGTTGGTAGAGCCACCTCCAGCAGATTTTTTAAGTTTCAACTCAAGATTGCTAGTCTCAGACTACTACTACTACTACTAGTCTGTCACTTAAAATATTCTTACCGTAACCTATTCCTCAGCCACCTCTTAGTAGGTAGTATACGTAGTAGTTGCTAGTGCTGTCGTCGATTCCTGGTGATTATGAGGATGTAATGCTTGTGTATTAGGATAAACTTAAAGATAGGTATTCGTTTAGCGTAGGGACTCAGGTTTTCTATATGGCTACTCGTTCCCAGTATCCTGTCAATCGCCCGAAGATTAACTGACAGTTAAGTTAACTAAGTTCACCTTTGTACATGAAACTGTTACTGTAATCAAGAAAAAAGAGTCACACAATACAATACAATACAAAACAGGCACTAAAACCGCTGGCAAGTACTAAAGTTAAATGACTCTTGAAGTTCGGCAATCCGAATCCTGTCTAACATTAGGATGTAGGTATGGGGCCGTACCGACGTCTCTACAGCCGCCATTAACCGCGTACGTGACCGATACGGGGCCATTAGCACATCGCGAAGCAATCGAAAGCAATACAGCTATACAGGTTGAAGTGCTCGTTGTGTTCCGATACTGCCGAACAGCCTAGCGACAACGTAGGAGTAGCGACGCGATAAGCGATTTGCATTGCGCATTCTTGGGATTGGGTTTGATAAATCACAAAATTCAAAATGCTCGTTTATTCAAAGGTAACATACAACCTACCTCTCTTGGGAATACAGGCGTGAGAATAGAGCTAGGCTGTTCGGCAGTATCGGAACACAACGAGCACTTCAACCTGTATAGCTGTATTGCTTTCGATTGCTTCGCGATGTGCTAATGGCCCCGTATCGGTCACGTACGCGGTTAATGGCGGCTGTAGAGACGTCGGTGCGGCCCAATACCTACATCCTAAAATGTTAGACAGGATTCGGATTGCCGAACTTCAAGAGTCATTTAATTTTTAGTTGTTTGCAGTGACAGGTTGCTAGCCCATCGCCCACAATACACTAACCCTTTCCTAGAGTCGACTCTTACGAGACCCAGGGGAAGGAAGGGGGAGGTGATATTCTAACCCGGCACCACACGGGGTTCGGGGGTACCACGAAACGCTACGCAGACAAAATCATTTCACGTTTTGTAGCTACATCTAACATAATTTTTAAGGTTTTCATTTAAGCTTGTAGCCCGTAGCATACCTTAACATGTTTCCTTAGTCGCTCCTATGACATCCACGGAAGATACGGAGAGGAGTTTTTCTAAACCCACAGCTACAGAAACACCACACAGCTAATAAAAATTAAGGAATATATTTTTTTGGTACAAAGTCCTTTTTATCGATTCGTTCAAAAACAAATGTTTCACATATGAAGACGATTATTTTACAAAATATTACATAATTGTTAAAATAAAAATCAAATGACTGACTTCTTTACGGGAAATTCACGGGAGCTCAATACTTTTCGTTATCTTTGTATGCTGTATAAACAGAATACTTCTTTCGAACAATATTTCTACCCAGTTAAGCAGGCGCCGAGGTAACTAATATAATTATTTTATAGCTAGCCAGCACGTGAAAATTAACTACACCGTAATTTCTAACCAATATTGCATTTTGGCGCAGCGTCTAAATTTAAACTCAATTAGTGTCCTGCGACGAAACGTTGTCACATTAACATGATACATTCTTGGTAATAAGTACCTACTTGATAGCAAGTAATCAAATTAATCAATTTGACAAGATGGCGTTTAAATATTTTAAGTTGAAATAGGTATTTAGGCCAAAATAATTTGCTAAAATAAGTTGACACTCTCTGTGATCAAAACAAATTATGAAGGCGGTCAACCTGCTAAACATTCAGATTCCCTGACTGTACAAACTTTTGTACTTGTCACTTTCATGGATCCAGTCAGAAAACCCCTAGTTTAGTGGATATTTGGTAAGAATTTAATCAAGTTATGACGTCATGCGCCACAAATATTGGAGGACGTGACTGGGGGTATTTACTGTGATTGCTAGTTCGCTGCGTCGCCTTCGGGTTCGTAGTGTTTGCTGTGCCAAATATAGCATCAAGCCTGAACTGAAACTGATTTATTGCACTAACTAGCAAAAAAGAGAATTATAATTATTAGACGGTTACCGGTGTCGAGTTAGAAGAACACCTTTCTCCATCTCTTCCGAAGACATTTGTAAATAATAAAAATTGCTATGTGTTCTTCTCTAAATAGCTGCTACTTTCTACTACTTAAAGGTAGCCTACCTAATGTCAGACAGACAGATATCCCTTTTGGGATAAGTCCGCCTTTGTACTTTGTTAAAATATTTTCTTTGAATTGATTTTAGCTCGACACGTTTCAGGCTAATTCGTAGCCTTCATCCAGGAGTCGCGGCGGTTGTTGCTGCCAAACGCGCACTGCGCGCAACCTCTCTCTTCGCGCGACTCACTTATTTTTTACTGTTTACTTTTATTTGCGATTTATCTGTAATCTTTTTTTTTTTGTACAATAAAGAGTTTTTTACTTTTTACTTACTCTTCCGTGGATGTCGTAAAAGACGACTAAGGCCTCTTTTCCACAGACGGTTTTTAGCCGATCGTTCATAGTCCATAGTGATCCATACAACACTGACGACCGTGTCTACACACGGTTAATTAACCTTAGTTATTTACGGCTAAAAACCGTCCGTGGAAAAGAGGCCTAAGGAGTTACTACTAACTAGTGACTAGGTATAGGTTAATGTATATTTTAGGCAATAAGCGTCCATCCTGCGTCCGTAGAATAAAAATAAAGAGAAACATTTCGAGTTGGAAAAACTTTAATGAAAAACCATTTTTTCTCTTGTGAAAGATTGGACACTCGCGAATAACGACTTAAGTACATTTTGTTCTCTTTTGGTTGAATGCATCCGTCTTCCCACAATTATCTAACTTGGTCGCTTTTAGGGTTCCGTACCCAAAGGGTAAAAACGGGACCCTATTACTGAGACTTCGCTGTCTGTCTGTCACCAGGCCGTACCTTACGAACCGTGACAGCTAAAGAGTTGAAATTTTCACAGATGATGTATTTCTGTTGCCGCTATAACAAAAATTAATAAAATCAAAATAATAATAATAATTTGGGGTGGGGGGTCCCATAGAAAAAACGTTATTTTTGCTGTTTTTGTTACGCAACCCTTTGTACGCGAGTCCAGCTCGCACTTGGCCGGTTTTTTTCTAACACGCAGACTGAAACGCATCCCATTTGTTAGCCCTATCAAAGTTGCCAGCCATAAATTTGAATTCGTTGTCGCCACTCGTTAGGCCAACCTTTTTCGTCAAGCTTTAACTTGAATCGTAAAAAGTTCTCAAACTTTATGGTCAGGATCGAATCAGGCTGTGATTGGGCGCAGGAAATGAAGGGTCCTGGGGGACTTTTCCGCCCTATGTTGGACCCCTGGACCCCTCATCAGCTGTTAAAAAGTTTTTATTTGTTTCCAGACTTGAGGTACCTCTTTAGTTCGGAGTCTAGAACCGTTGCTATAATATGTTCTGAACTTTTTATTTAAGGTAAGCTCAAAGGTCTAAGTATACTTAATTCCTGTGTTATGTCGGGATAGAGTAACACCACTTCATTTCTTCGAGGCGACTAAAAAAATAGGTTTAGGTATGCTTTAGGCGAAAGGCTAGCAACCTGTCACTATTAGACCTATTCCACCTGTTATCTACTATATAAAAATAAGTCGTGTTTTCCTTCCTGACGAAATACCTCCAGAACGCACGAACCGATTTGGCCAATTCTTTTTTTTAAATGTTCGTTGAAGTTCAGGGAAGGTTTGTAAGATGAGAAAGTGTGGAAAAAAATAGTGTAACATACTAAAAAACTAAAAAATCGTTCTCCCATACAAATTTTTCAACTCCAAAAAACAGTAAGCGCCGCAATATTTCATACATCTTACGCGTTTTTATTAAAACCTTCTCTATTTAGCTCAAGAACGACGGAAGCGCCGCTGATTTTCATACGTCTCCCGCTTTTTTGCGAGTAAAATAGGTACTTTATATTATTCAGCACTAATGTCGTTACGGCGAAAGTTACTTATATTTCGTTAGTAAATTAACCCTTATTCCCTAAGATACGCGGCTGTCAAAATTTATACTGAACTGACAAATTTTGACATTATTTACGGCATATTATCACCAGCCAGCTAGCCACTTGGCCACATAAAACCTATTTGGATGTTTAGATGTTTTGATACATTGTTGGTTTATGAATAACTAGCTGTGCCCGCGACTCCGTCCGCGTGGATGAGTGACTATTCCCATGCTATTCCCCCCCGTTTTTTCCACATTTTCCAATATTTTCTTCGCTCCTATTAGTCGCTGCGTGATGTTATATAGTCTAAAGCCTTCCTCAATAAATGGTCTAACCAACACACAAATAATTATTCAGTTCGAACCGATAGTTCCTGAGATTAGCGCGTTCAAACAAACAAACAAACAAACTCTTCAGCTTTGATTCGTCAAAGAAGATTAATTGTCTTTTTACTATTTACTAAAACGCCCTCGAATAGCGCGCAAAATTAAAATACACATACATATTTACACATCCTCCGCCTGTATTCCCGAGAGGGGTAGGCAGAGCACATGAATTCAAAAATCCAGTGCCACGTTTAGCGATTTCAGAGCAACCAGATGATCAAACGTGATACTGCAGTGACAGATTGCTAGCCCATCGCCCACAATACACTAACCCTTTCCCAGAGCCGACTCTTACGACACCCACGGGAAGAAAGGGGGAGGTGCTATTCTAACCCGGCACCACACGGGGAACATGTGTCTTAAATAGAGAGGTGTTGTTATTCTATCCCCACACGAGAATTATTATTATTAATTATATTCACACCAAAACTAGTCTCTGCTACAACAGAGAAGGCCGGAAGTCGCTCATCGCAGCAATCAAGGGGATGGATAATGACCAGTATTCCCGTTATTTACTGGTTTGGCGCGATCCGCCGATACGGGCAACTTCGAACGGAAGTTGAGGTGTGGTTGCACTTTTAAGCGTTTTTCTACACTAATATTATAAAGACTAGTTTGTTTGTTTGGTTGGTTGTAATGAATAGACTCAGTAACTACTGGACCGTTTTTAAAAATTCTTGCACCATTCGAAAGCCACATTATCTACGAGTAACATCGGCAAAATTTTATTTTGAAAAAAAAAAAGATTCTGTTCAATATTTGGGTTAAAATAAAAATATATATTTTAATTATTTACAAAGAAAAATTACAGAAATATACTTATTAATAAAAAATAACTAAATTATCCTAAATAAAATATTTGGGTTTAGATATCTACATCTACACTAATATTATGAAGAGGAAAACTTTGTTTGTTTGTAATGAATAGGCTCAGAGACCTGCGACCCCAAAATCCGAAATTTACGCGAACGAAGTCGCGGGCGGAAGCTAATATTACATTATATTTTTGATGTTTCGGTGTGGGTTGGGTTAGTAGAACTCTTCATTTCTCGTGGATGTCCTACGCCTGACCGCCGGTATTTAGGATAGGACAAACCACAACCTTTATCATACAATAATTCGTTCATACATACCCCAAACTTTATTCCATTCATTCAAGTTTCTTTTTCACTCTCTTATAAACTAGTTTTCTTCTCTCAACTTAATATGATTAAAAATCAGGAACAGAGCAGGAAAACTGAGAAAACTATGGTTTTTATATAACTTTAGTTAAAACCGTGTGGTGCCAGGTTAGTATAGCACCTCCCCTTTTCTTCCCGTGGGTGTCGCAAGAGTCGACTCTGGGAAAAGGTTAGTGCATTGTGGGCAACGGGCTAGCAACCTGTCACTGCAATATCACGTTTAATCATATTAATGGTTACCCTGAAATTGCTAAACGTGGCACTGGATTTTTAAATTCATGTGCTCTGCCTACCCCCCTTGGGAATACAGGCGTGAGAATATGTATATAACTACCTTTTGCCCGCGGCTACGCCCGCGTTAAATTCCAGGCAACACAGAAGAGATCTAGTAATTTTATTGTTAGTCACTAAAAGCCCGCATGCCGAAGGGTGCCATTTAATAGCTTTTACGTTGAAAATTGCGGAATGCTCCATACAAACTTCCACACCCCATTTTAAGGAAGTGGGGGGTCATGAAGAGACAAAAAGTAGCCTACGTCACTCTCCATGCCCTTAACTAACTCTTCAAAAAAAAAAAACACGTCAATCCGTCGCTTCGTTTAGCCGTGAAAGACGGACAAACAAACACACTTTCACATTTATAATATTAGTATGGATATATTATATTCCCGTGTGGTGCCGGGTTAGAATAGCACCTCCCCCTCTCTTCCTGTGGGTGTCGTAAGAGTCGACTCTGGGAAAGGGTTAGTTTCTTGTGGGCGATGGGCTAGCAACCTGTCACTGCAATATCACGTTTAACCATCTGGATACCCTGAAATTGCTAAACGTGGCACTGGATTTTTGAATTCACGTGCTCTGCCTACCCCTCTTGGGAATACAGGCGTGAAAATATGTATGTGTGAGAGGGTCAATAGCTATCAATGACATTCATTGTTTAATACCTAGTAATCTCATTCAGTCAGTAGTGCGACGCAAGAGTTGGAACGCGCCTTAGACAAAGGGCAGTATCCCAAAAGCTGTCGCCTGCGCCGGTTGGGCGCACTGATTGTTTATCGACTCCAAATATGTCGGTCCCGGAAGATGATTGTCGTGAGATGCCCGAACCCTCGGAGGTCGGAGCCCACGATTTATCATTTTCTGCCACGTATGTATGTATTTATTATGTATACCGCTAGAACTCAGCCCGCTCGTCTCAGACGGCAACCTTCAGCATTCGTGCTTAGACTCGTTTAGCTTCATTTGGAGTCAAATTGCATCGTGTGGATACCAGGCCAATCGGCCGGCGTTAAGGGCGATTCAGTAAATTGAGGCTGTGCCCAAAGCTGGGGATTTGACTGCTTATGCCCCGCTGGCTTGGCATATAAACGCGCGAGTCGACTCGCAAATACTACCTGTCGTTATCTGACATTTTCAGATGAGAGATATAGTCAAGCTCGTGCGAAGCTTCCGGTATCTATACTCTGATATAATATTTGTCTTTCCCTACTGATCCTTTTTTTTACAACACGTCACACCTGTATTCCTAGATGAGGTAGGCAGAGCACAAGAAACGTTACATAGACAAAACCATATTTCAAGATTTGTTGCCAGAGCAAAAGCACAAGCAGCATAATATCTTGTAGGTTTAGAGTTGGCAGGTGCAATAGTGATATGTTGCTTGCCTGTCGCCTTAAATATACCTTAGCCTAATCATTAATCGCCTCTTACGACATCCACGGAAGTAATGGATAGATGTTATTTTAAATCTGACACCACACGGTGTACGGTTTTTTTTACATTTCAAACAAATTCAATCTATGATAAAACGCTTTTGTAGACAAAATTAACATTTCTGTCGGAAATTCTTCAAGAGTATTAATTAATTGCATTAATTATGGTGTTGTCGCTTCGCCCGGGGCCTTTATTCCATTCTCTTGAAACACTTCAAACATGTCGTCACGTATGGCGCCATTAAAAAGAATGTAAATTCAGGGGCCCTAATAAGAAGTTTAACTTTGATAATAATAGACAGCTCTGCTATTTTCAACTTTAATTTCAATGGGATTGAGTTGAAATTAGCGTTACAATTATAAAAAGAATCAACCTCGTTTTCAATTGTTTTATTGAAGGAAAAGTTTAGTTTATTGTGCATTATCATGTAGTGCTAAAATTATTTATGTGAGTGGCCTGAATAAAATTTTAATCAATGAAGTGTTTAGTAAAAAAAAATTGCAATATCTTGTCGTAAGAGACAACTTATTGTGGTTTGTTGGCTGCAACCCTTGTCCAGAGCGTCGAGTGTGATCAAAACGATCATTGATTCGATAACGACGGTGATTGCGAATTATCCCAAAATTGTGTAGAAACTGAGACAGCGCCGCCAGCAGAACGTTTGCACAACTGCCGCGGTCGACACGTCTTCATACAATTTTGCAATAATTCGCAACCGAAATCGTTACGGTAGCCATGATCGTTTTGATCACACTAGACGTTCAGTATGGTCCCAAAGTGAGGCATATTTCGTCTGTCATGGTTTTGTTAGTAATATTAAAAATTTATTAGGGCGGTTTTACGTTCAAGTTCATTTCTGCCACTTCTAGCGTAATATTTTTTAGATTTACAATACAAAATAGTTTACTATAGTGAACTTGCTAGCCTGTCACTTAAAGTATACCTTTACCTATGTCCTTAGTCGCCGCCTGTAACGACATCCACGAAAGAAATGGAAAGGTGTTATTCTAAACCCGACACCACACGGGTTTACTTATTTTAGTTGAGTTTAATGGGAGTAATACACATTATCAGGAGGAAACAGACAAGCTTGAACTTATTCGTATTAACCCATATATGCCCAGAACTACTTTTGGTCTCCGATTTCTTTGATTTTTGGATATGTGGGTAGTTAAGGGATTTGTATAAAAAGTACTTTTGAAGATTTGAGTTAAGGGTGGGGGGAGGGTGTTTTTTTTATTGGGTCGGAATCGACCCCAAGGGCACAAGTATTACCAAAGGGGTCGTTTTCGACCCACTGTATGTAATGTGATAAGATGATAAATAAAACAAATACTATGATAATTGAATCATTTACTAATCATGAAAATTTAAGAATGTAAACTGGAGAAGCATTTTACATGTAAATTGACGCCACATTTTTTGCACTTGCGATTGCTACGCACTGTACCCGTCACAAGCACGTTCTTTTTTTTCATGTCGCTTACCAATGGCAGCCCAGTAAAAAAATTGTCGCAATAGACAGAAAAATCTGTACCTGGATACTCCTTTTGAATTTCGGCCATAAGTTTACTGATAACATGACGTCCTAAACCCGTCTCAATACGCTCAGCGCGCCCTTGGTAAGGATCTGCATATAAACAATAGCCCAATCTTGTCGCAGTTGACCCTCGCCCCCTTCCTCGGCCTCTTGTTTGGTCTCGAATCTGGATCATTCCGCGACTGTCTTGCTGAAGAGTTGCTATATCTTCAGTTAGGTACATGATCTTGACTTCCAGATGGTTTTCCGTGACCTCTCCCGCGACCTCGCCCGCGACCTCTCCCACGCCCTCTTCCACGTCCTCTTCCGCGCCCTCTCCCACCATCTCTTCCACGCCCCGTTCCACTGTTTTGCGGAAGTTGCATTGATGGCGTGCCATCCGGTTCTTCATCTTCACTTGATGACGTAGTTTCCTCAGCAAACGGACGTCTCAAAACTAGACTGGCCGGTACAAGTAGCTGGCGACGTGATAAATTGTGAAAATATACATCTTCCTCATCACCGGAATCGCCATCACATACTCTACCACTGCCAGGAGGTTCAATATAAATATCTGCCCCTTGAATTCCATCTACAAAATCACAATTTTCCAAGCCTCAATAATATCGTTCGTTGTAAATACTCGTCTGGATCTAGAAAAAACAAAATGATCAATTTAAAATCAGATATACCCATAGGGTCGTTATCGACCCACAAAAGTTTTGACGACTACTACTCTGCCAAAAACTATTATTCATGTTCTTTTTTTACGTAATAAGGTTTATTAACTTATTGGATTTTATAATAACAACACAAAAACAGTAATACTTACGGTGAAAAAATATTACTTACATTATTGGTAAGAAAGATACACTTTATCGCCATCACAAATCAAGTCGTAACTTGCACTGACACCGGAGGGCACAAATTCATCGATTGACCTACGTTACCTATTTGTTTCAAAAGAAAGTACCCTTCCCTTCTCATAGATGGCGCTAGACGTCGCAAATGAGCGCTTAAGTTTGCAAAATCACATGTTACCCGATACCTAATTTTCGAAACAAAAACGACCCACTGGGCATATATGGGTTAACCGTTTTGTGTTTTACAAAATAAAATCATTTTATTATAACTAACCACAGGTTTGAGTATTTCCAGGTCAACGATTCAACTCTATCATGTTGTCTGTGATTTGGTTGCAAAGAGTAAATTATGATTGAAGATTAAAAAAATAGAAATTTATTAAAAAAATATTTATTCAGTGCTTATCTTTCAAATACTGAAGTTATGAATTCATTATAATTAAGTTGAAGTCAACTACATTATTCATTCTTATAACACTTTTTCAAATCACATTTTTATTTTTCTTTGCCATTATTATTTCAAGTTACACTTTTATCACAAATCAAAAACTTGGAGTGGAGGACATTTAACTGATAACGAAATGAGGAATGAGATTTTCACTTACGCTCTATCGTTTATTATTTATTGATTATCACAATTTGAAATGTATGTCGGAGTTTCCAGCTTATCTTCCATTTTCAGAATTAGCGTCGTGGTCACTCAGAATACCATCTAAAATCTTATCTTCCTCTTCTTTCGAAACGTCATGATTTTCAAGAACCTCATTTATCAATTTGTCATGACTATCAGTCGCTTCACTCTTCTCAGTATCTTGACTATTTTGTTCCATTTCGGAATCAGTTTTAGATTCAAGTTCACTAACGTCTTCCATAGTTTCTTCTAGCAGGCTTGGTTCCTCTATTTCGGAATTTTCAGTAAGCCCTGCGTCATCTAATTCCGATATCTCTTCCGATATACTTTCTTCTAATTTTTCAGGGATTCCCGGGAGCTTCTGACGACCATTTTCTTTTAAAGCAGAGTCTATGCCATTAGGAACATTATTCTTATGGTCAACTCCATTTGTAATTGGCATCTGGTTATTATTAGCTGTAGAGTTTTCTAATGAGGGAAGGGGGTTATTTGACTTTGGATCTGCATTGCCTTCTGACTTTTCGTTTGGAGGCTTGATGCTGTTCAGAACAATGTCATCTTCTTTACGAATCATGGGTTGCTCGGGGAACTTACTTCTGTAATACGCAAAGTTTTTGTTAGTCACTTATGTTTAAAACTAACTACATGCCACTGGAATTTCATCGATGATTACCTGTTTTTACCTTCGTACTTGCTTGGAACCATGAAACAATTCGACTCTCTGTATATGATTCTTCTTTTGCTGACCCACGGCCACTGAAGACTCCAATATGAACTCTGTAAAATGATTAAGCATACATACAGACATATATAATCACACCTATGTTCCTAGATGGAGCAGCAGGCTAAGTTATTATCTCATTATGAGTATTTCATGCTTCCCAGCAACTTCTAGCATAATTTTAGGTTTGAAAACAGATGAAGATCTAGTATTAATAGTGGCTAGTTGCTAGCCTGGCGCTCAAAGCATACCTAAACCAATTTCCTTAGTTGCTTCTTACGACATCCACAGAAGAAATGGAGAAGTTTTATTTTATCCCAACACCATACGGGATTATTATTATTAAGCAATACGTAGGTATGTCATTTTAGTAATTAATTTATTTCGAGTATTTTGTTTTGGAACACAAAATTGCTTACCACTTTGGCATGGACTTGACGTTTCTTAATTTTCTCTTCTTCCAGTCTCCGTTCTTCTTCGCTGTTATAGCCTGTTTCCTGAAATTTTGTAATTTTACATTAAAACATTTTTTGACATTGTAAGAGATTAAGTTATCATGGGTAAATATTGCACAGCGTGTGTATTCCATTCGGCCATACATTTTAACTAAATAATTTTAAACAAAAAAAAACCGACTTCAAATTAGCAATATTTTGAAAGTATTCTGTTTACTGAATGTAAAATCCATCAAAAATGTAAATTTTTGAATTCATGTGCTCTCCCTACCCCTCTTGGGAATACAGGTGTGAGAATATGTATGTATGTATGAATGTAAAATCTTGACTTCATCAACAAATTACCGAAAACGCCGTACATCTCCATATAAAATTTGAAGAGTTTCTTCGATTTCTCCAAGATTCCATGATCAGATCCTGGTTTCGTGCCAATGGGACCAATTTCGAGTTATACCCTATCGATTAAAAAAAAAATTTTGAAAATCGGTCCACGGGTCTCCGACATTATCGAGTAACATACACACAAAAAAAAAAAGAAAAAAAAATTAGGTCGAATTGAGAACCTCCTCCTTTTTTTGAAGTCGGTTAAAAAAGCATTCAGCAGCATTAAAAAAATTTGTAATCGACTACAAATAGGTACCTAACCCTTATATGATATATTTTTTAGTTTTCTTGAGCAGCAGTGTAATACAAACGTGTTGTCATTATTTAGCTTTGCTTTAATAGTAGATTAACATTCGTTACGTTACGTCGGCGAGATTCGAAAGACAATTGAATGTTAGATGTGGTAGTTTAAGTTTGTTATGTATAGGTTGGTACAGACAGCTGCAGATAAAAGTAACCCCCTGTAATGAAACATTGTATGGATGGGGGGCTACTTTTCTCTGCAGCAGACTGTACAATGCTTGTTGACTTGCATGATTTTTTTTTTAATATCAAATCACGTTTATTCTTCTTTTAACTACCCTTATAAGTAGGTACTTAATATACCTACGTAAGGAAAAGCACTACACTAGTGTTGTCGCCTTTCTTAACCATTTTGATTTTGCCGCCTAATCCACAGAGTTTCATAGACGTCACATTTAACAGTTACACTTCCACGGTTGTACTAAACCTCATTTGAGGGTACAATGTAGAAAAGAGTCGAAATATGAGGGTATGTGGCTTATATAATACTAGCTTATGCCCCGCGGCTTCGCTCGCATTAGGTTTAGATTTTTCATACAACGGGATTTTCCCGCTAATTCCCGTTCCCGTGGGAATTTCGGGAATTCCTTTCTTAGCGGATGCCTACGTCATAACATCTACCTGCATGCCAAATTTTAGCCCGATCCGTCCTGTGGTTTGGGCTGTGCGTTGATAGATCACTATGTCAGTCAGTCAGTCAGTCAGTCAGTCAGTCACCTTTGAGTTATATATATATAGATTTTAAACTCTCGCGCTTTGTACACATTTTAAACTCGGAGAACTCTCCGAGACCACGGCCGGTGCAACCCGTGTCGAAACGTCGGAGTAATAAAGGTAAATAATCATATCGCGTTGAGACCCGTGTTTCATATCAGTTTAAAATATGTGGCTTATGTCAAATGGTAGATTGCTGTCAGTTATTTTCCTTCAAAATAATTAACGAAGACCTGAAGTCAATTTTGTGTATTGTGTAATACTATTTACCTATTATTATGATCGAATGAAATTCAGACGTTGCATACTACTATTTAAGTAATTCCATTCAACTTACAACAGGGTCTTCATAGCAGAAATAAGCATCTTCTTCGTCTTCAGGGCTGAAAACAAATCATACAAAACATGTTACTGAAATTTCATGGTTGTAGTATTTAACGTTGTGATCGTAGTGTCGTAGTATTTAATTCCAAGTCTTAAACCTCGCATGTTAATTCAAGGATATCTTTAGTTTTAGTTATTCTTGCCATAATGTATTAAAATAAACTTGGTATCGGGCTTAGAAATACTCCTCCTTTTCTCTCATGAATGCCGTTAGATGCTACTAAGTAGTGTTCTGGTTTAAGCCCTAATTCCACTTTAAACTTAATTAGGCTTTCCATGTTCATTATTTCTTGTTCTCAGCGGATGCGGAACCCTTTTAAGAAGACACATACATCACACATACACCAGACCTGTAGTCCCAAATGGGGTTGGCAGAGCACACGAAACGTAACTCAATCAAAATCATGACTATTTCACGTTCTGAAGTCACTTGTAGCATGTTTTTAAGTTAAAAGGCACAATAGTGACAGGGCGCTAGCATTTCGCCTAAAGCATAACTAAACCTATTTATCCTTAGTCACCTCTTACATTAACGGAAGAAATGGAGAGGTGTTATTCTAAGCCTGACACCATACGGTAAACATCCGCTGGAGAGGACACCCACGAAAGAAAGGTAGAGGACATCCACGGAAGACATGGAGAAGTTAGATTAAGAATACAGGTGACATAATACCAGACTAACTAATCATTATTTTTATAATCTTCTAATTACCTACGGTAAAATTGTGATTACTAACTTTACCTTAATAAAAGGGTCCTTAATAAAAGGCTGTACGAGTATATCCGGTAAACATCTTTGATGTCATTTCCAACCGAAAATATTAGAGCTCGTTCCCACTATGTCCGATGCCGAGCCGATTTTTTATCGGACGTCGTAGCGGCAGAACATTTTATACGAAGCTTTTCACACGCGTACAACAACTGTTTTGTGTCAGATCCGACATAAAACATCGTGCGTTTTGTCAGCCCACACGCCGGAAAAAAATCGTGTCGGCTGCGCTGTTCACATATATATAACAAATAACGGATGTCGGGCGACCCCGCTTGCGCCACACCCCCTGTACCTCTCGCACGCTACATTGCCGACTAGTGTGGACAGAGGCACCGATACTTGATTAAAAATCGTCCCAACAGCCAAATAGTGTGAAAAGAGGCGCCGACACCCGATAATAAATCGCCCAGACCGACGACATAGTGGGAACAACCTCGTAGCTTTACTTAAAATGACGTAAAGCTTTGTAACCTGCTTCTCTGAACCGCAGATTCTATTAATTTCAAACGCTTATTGTCTTTCTTATCAGGGCTTCTTAGCGGATTATACCGGTTTAACCGTGTAATGCCATTAACACAGGGATTATGAAGGAAATTTGTTTATCTCAAACGATTTGGTAGGGACTTAAAGTTTTGACTGCGCGCTATCTTGATCGTCGATTGAAATAGCTTTCAATTGCCATTGAAATCATTCCACGTGCCAATTTGAGTTGAGGCTCCATTTTTCAACAAAAATCACGTTTTCATCCCAACCGAGGCAAGGCCATGACTACCTTCTTCTCGCTTTGCAGCCACATCTAACATAATTCTAGGTTGAAACATACATGAGAATCCTAAACTTCTTTCCTTGGTCGCCTTTTAGAATATCCCCAGAAGAAATGGAGAGAAGTTATTCCTTCCGCCGTACGGTGTTATGCCGTGTGGTATCAGGTTTAGAAGAACACCACTCCATTTCTTCCGTGGATGTCGTAAAAGGCGACTAAGGAAATAGGTTTAGGTATGTTTTAGGCGATAGGCTAGCAACCTGTCACTATTGTACCTCTTCCATCTCTGCAAACCTAAAACTATGCAAGAAGTGGCTGCGAAGCGTGATGTAGTCATAATCATGGTTTTGACTATGTCACGTTTCATGTGCTCTGCCTACCCCATTTGGGAACACACGCGTGATTGTATGTATGCATGTAAACACTGGTTTTAATAATATCCTGTAACTTGTGTGGCATACTCACGCAGTGACAGCCAGTCTGAGGTGGATCCCGGATTCGATGATGATGGCATGGGCTTCTTGGATGGTGAGGGTAGAAGTGTCGATGTCGTTGATCCTCTTGAGACGGTCTCCAGGTCTTATGCCGGCCTTCTCAGCGCGGCTGTCTGGTTTCACCTGAAAAAACCGGGTTATATATTCATAACCATCCCTTTTTTGACTAAAACTGCTTTTTGTTATTTTGATACAAACGGATCATTAGTCCTCTTCGAAAAATGTACGAGTATCACTTCGTAAAACGCGGGTAGTTCCAAGAACCCGAGTAGCGCGACGAATGTGATGCCCTGCTTCAGTCTGCTCGTGACCACGGTCGCTGTAACGCGGCCAAAATGTCGTGACAGGAACATTCTAGGTTCATAAAATGGCTTCTAATTCCTTGAAAGTCTGCAGATAACAAAAGTAAGTATTCCAATGACAAGGAATTCCCAAAATAAAGGGAACTAAATTGAAGACAGAAACCGCTTCCCCGGATTTCGGTATGAATCCTCGTTCCCAGTTATAAATTATTAAATGAAGGTCAACTTTACAAGTTGGGGACGAAATGTAGTTCCATCTAACAGAAGAGTTGGTCTTAGTAATTTTAATTTGTCTGTTTAATTAGTACGCAGGCAAGAGCCTTTTGTTTAGTAAAGTTATTATTAACAGAAGCCCTGAAATGTTTGAGGACGAATTTTAGATTCGAAATTGAGGTAACTTTTAAATCACATCAAATTGTTGGAATTGATGTTGAAACCAACAAAATACACCCAGGCATTTTATTTAGCTGTAGTTTGTAACTCAACATAGTTTAAGTAAAGTCGAACCAATTGATTCCTGACCCACCGCAGAACTTTATCGCAATAAACGTAATAAAATTTCCCTCTGTCGAACATTGCAATGTCACTATGGCGTTAACTGTAAATTGGTTCTGCGATGGGTTAGGAATCAATCAGTACAGGTGTGAATTTCGGTAAATTGAGATCTGTCAAGAAATGAGAACATTTACTTAAGTAAAAAAACTTTCATTTAGTTTACTTACTGGTTATAGGAATAGGAGGCTCAGTATGGGTGCGTAAAGCAGACAGAAATTGGAGTTATTATTATTTTGTTAAAAAACATACAATATTATACACCCAATAGGATTTACCTAATGAATCAGCTCAAAATATAATCAGTGTGGTTTTTGGAATCAAATAACACCTTATCCCTTTCTTTAATGGATGTCGTAAGAGGCGACTAAGGAAATAGGTTTAGGTATGCTTTGGGCGACAGGCTAGCAACCTGTCACTATTATACTTACTACCTCATCTATCTGTTTTCAAACCTAAAATTATGTTAGAAGTAGCCGCGAAACGTGAATGAAACATAGTCATGGTTTTGTCTATACGTTTCGGGTACTCTGCCTTACCCATTTGTGAATCTTTAGGTACATATAATATCTATACATACATACATACATACATACCGTCACGCCTCTTTCCCACAGGGGTAGGCAGAGACCACTTTGTTCCACTCGCTACGATCCTGACACACCTCTTTTGCTTCATCCACATTCATTAGTTTCTTCATACATGCTCGTCGATTTCGGGTACTCTTGACCTGACCTGTTTCTAAAACGTCCGCGATTTGGTCACGGAACGTCCGTCTAGGTCTTCCCCTCCCAACACATCCATTCACACTTCCAGCATAGATCTGTTTAGTCAATCTTCTTTCATCCATCCTCTCTACATGACCAAACCAGCTAAGCATACTTCTTTCTATTCTAGTCACTACATCTACTTTCACGCCAACTCTTTCCCTTATCACACTATTTCGTATTCTGTCTTTCAGTGTTACACCTTCCATACTTCTTAACGCTCTCATTTCTACTGCATTTATTCTACTTTTATGCTTCGTTTGCCATACCCAACTTTCGCTACCGTACATTAGTGTTGGAACGAGCACCCCTCTGTGGACAGCCAGACGCGCCTTTTTCGACACCTTCTCGCTGCTCACAAAGGCGCGCAGCGCTCCATTGACCATATTCCCTGCATTCACTCTTCTTTCAATATCAGTTTCACACTTCCCATCTTTCGTAATATCTATAGACGTACATATACATATAGTAAGGCCCTGCGCAGACGACAGACTATCCACGACGTACTGTTTAGTCTGTGAAAATAGAACCTATGGAATTATATGCAGTAACGCACACGACGTGCAAAAATTCCGGCGCATAATGCATACAATCCACACAGACTTTTGTGCGCCGCAGACTCAATCGCACAAAAAGTCTGTCGTCTACGCTGCCCGTAATACAGGCGTGATTATTGCCACTTACTCCAACAACTCTGAGCGGGGTCTTGTAAAAGGCTCCGCCGGCGAGGTCGAAGCCCCAAATGGCGTCTTCGAAGCTGACCCTCTCGTGGATGCCCTCATTCTTGGACTGCCAGCCTGGCTTCTCCACCTCCCCTGCCAGGATGGCCGCCTCCTTCGCCGTGATCTTCGTATGCCTCATGGAGATCGCCATGTCTGATGGCATCACCCTGAAAGAGATGAGAACATCAGAAGAACATCAATTGTTAAGAAATCTACTAAATTAGTAGTTTGCCGTGTGGTCCCAGGATTAGAATACATCTCCATTCCTTTCGTGAACTTATAAGAGAATACAAAAGTTAAAAAATGTGCACGAATGTCAACAAAAAATTTAGGGTTACTTGAGTATTTGAGTTGGTTGTTGAAAGCAATCTTAAAGTGGCGCTTTTACTGACTTTGCTTTTAACATACATATTTATGTATGTTATGTATGATATGTATTTATGTATGTAGGATATGTATTTACATATCCTCACGCCTGTATTCCCAAGAGGGGTAGGCAGAGCACACATAGATTCAAAAATCCAGTGCCACATTTAGCAATTTCAGCAGGGTAACCAGATGGTTAAAAACGTGATATTGCAGTGACAGGTTGCTAGCCCATCGCCCACAATACACTAACCCTTTTCCCTTTTCTTTTTGCTTTTAATTTGAATATTTTTCAATGGAAGGCAATCAGAATAAACGTAACTTTGTCTTCTAAACACAAACTTAAACGCTAAAACTTTCGTTTGAAACTTAAATATCTCAGAAAAACCTAATCCAATTATGGGAAAGACTCCAATAGAGAGATCTCTTTCCAGGCGGATGTTATGCCTGGGGACCGAAGTCCGCAGAGAGGAAGTTGGAAATTGTATTTATGCAACCGATCGTCGAAACTTCGATAGCGGGATGTAGGCTTCCATTTTCTTGACAGCAGAAGTTCTACTACTCGATGATAGATGGCGCTAGGTGTCCCTACATAATTTTCAAAATGTTGAAAAGAACAAACATCACGCATGTATTCGCAAATGGGGTAGACAGAGCATACGAAACGGTACACAGTCAATGTCGTTCCACATCCCACTTCCAGCACAATTTCAGATTCCAACATAGTCGAAAGAGGTATAATAATAGTGCCAGGTTGCTAGCCTATCGCTTAAAGCATACCGAAACCTATTTTGTAGGTCGCCACTTACAACATCCACGGAAGAAATGGAAAGGTGTTTTTCTAATCCCGACACCACACGTCACACGGGTAAAAAAATACTTGGCTTTTGATACTTCACTGCATCATTAATCGGATACCCGTTCAAACACACCCATACGTAAAGGTGCATTTTGAAACACGCCTCTTCTGTGTCGGAGTAATACATTCATACATACCATCATAGCTGGGCACCGTTAATCAAACAGTTAACTTCGTTAATCGTTAATCCGTTACTATAAAAGTTAGCTTCGTTAAACGTTAAA
>BHDV01063476.1:295710-311792 GCA_005406045.1 Adoxophyes honmai
ATGATAATTTTAATGCCATATATTCTACGCCACGCAATCCGAAATACTTATTTTGCGCAGACGAAGTCGCGGGTAACAGCTCGTCATACCATATTTCAATTGTCTATCTATTACCAGTATTTATACTATTAACCAAAAAAACCCGGTTGTTGTATGGGAGCCAGAACTTTTCGAGGAGGTTTAGGGTCTCACCAAACCAGTCGACGCCTTTTCGGCAAAATGCGGGTAGAAAAAGCTTTATGTCAACGCAATAAGGGCGAACAAGACGTGAATTGGCGCGGCCATTCTCGGTCGAACGAGCCGAGACGATCGACGTCTTGTTCACCCTTATTGCGTTGACATAACGCTTTTTCTACCCACATTTTGCCGAAAAGCCGTCGACTGGTTTGGTGAGACCTTTAAACCCCAAAACCATGCTACGCCAATGCTGTTTAAATCGCCACGCCGCGGTGCCATGCGGTGAATAATAGGCATTGGATTAACCATTAACGGACTTTCTGTATACTAACGGAAGTTAATGAGTCCGTTAACTTATTTTTAAGTTAACTTAAAAGTTAATCCGTTAATCGAAATGTTAACTTCGTTAATTAACGATTAACGGATTAACGTGTTAATGCCCAGCTATGCATACCATACATATAATCACGCCTATAATCCCAAATGGGGTAGGCAGAGCGCACGAAACGTGAAATAGTCATAACCATGATTATAACTATTTCACTCTTCCCAGCCACTTCTAGCATCATTTTGGGTTTGAAAACAGATGTAAGATATAGTATAATAGTGCCAGGTTGCTAGCCTGTCGCCTCAAGAATGCCTAAACCCATTTCCTTAGTCGCCTCTTACGACATCCACGGAAGAAATGGAGAGGTGGACACCACACGGGGTAAAACATCTCTCAAGTATTCCTATTTATAAATGCTTTGCCTTTGCCCTTTGACACATCCTTGTACTTTGCACTGTTCTTTGTTTCGAGGTCGTTGTCAATTGTCTGACAAATAGGTCAAGAGGCGACGCCGGTAAACACATTATAATGAGGTTATTTTGCTAGGTAAGGCACCCACTGTGTACGCACCTATTAACATATGCGGTAAAATTAAGATACCTACTCATTCAATTACCATTAACATATATGTAGGTGCGGTGAAAGCTCCGCTTTGATGAAACAGATTTTTTTGTCAGAAAGCGCCAGTTTTCTTAGCCAGAAATGGTTCAAGCCGTTTGGTGTCGGGCTTAAATAGGTTAAAAGGTGCCTTGGACTTAAAAAATACACCTATAAAGCTTCTATAAAGCTTGAAACAGCCATGGTTTTGTTGTAGCGTTTTGTGTGCTCTGTCTACCTCATTTGGGATTAGATGTCCACAGTAGAAGCGTGAATGTATGTATTTATAGACATGCATTCGATTGCCTCTACTGGTTAACAATAGGATAGTAAATGGATTTACTGTGACAAAACGGTGATAGATTCAGTTCCGAACGCTTTTCGTAATAGCTTTTAAAAAGCAATATCAATAGTGATAATTTCCATAATCATTTTTTTAAATTTTATGTGTTTTAGGGTTGATTACATTGAACAGAAATACAATTTAATTTTGAAATAAGGCGCTTTTATATGTTAGGTTAAAATTAATTCAAAATGATACTATTTTATGAAATTGTTAGCCCTCTTATCTTGGTATGCCCTTGCAAGGCGTCACATGTATATCAGGACCTATAGTTCCACCTGTACGTAATTATGATGTACTTAATGCAATAATGCCCCCTTTCTTCCCGTGGGTGTCGTAAGAGTCGACTCTGGGAAAGGGTTAGTGTATTGTGGGCGATGGGCTAGCAACCTCTCACTGCAATATCACGTTTAACCATCTGGATACCCTGAAATTGCTAAACGTGGCACTGAATTTTTGAATTCATGTGCTCTGCCTACCCCTCTTGGGAATACAGGCGTGAGAATATGTATGTATGTATGTAATGCAATAAACTTTGACTTGAACTTTACCAGTTTTTTTTTTCAGATAAATAAACTACTCTCCAGTTACGAGTAACTATTTCCAACCCTTTTTATTCTCGTTAATGAAAGTTACAACTAATAAACAAATCAGATAAACACCAATTTGTATGGCACAAGGAAAACAAGCGTCAATAAATGGAGCTAAATTAATTTTAATTGAAGCAATTTAGATTATATCAGCCCGTTTGATATCAAAGGATATACCGAAGAGTAAATCAAACAGTCCTAGTATCTCCCTAGTAAATCTTAAGCCTTAAAGGAAGGCGATGTGATAAGCGCCGAGGCATTTATCACCAAAGAGTACTTTCTCTAATTATAGCAAATAGCGCCTATTGTTCTGGAAAATGGCTTCATCCTTCCATTGTCGCTGCCGGACCAGGCTGCTGGTAATGACTAATAGGATTGTTTAGACCGGCTAAAATAAGCTTTCACGAGATAGGTTTTACGTAATACGTCTTTAACCTCGTAAGGCCCAAGCTATTTTTAGGACGTTTGATATAAAGACCCAGTGTCCTAATTTTAAACCCTTATACTAGCATCCCGGACTTTTAAATTGCTATAAAATCTGAAAATGGCATATTTCAAGCTGATGTTTTAACATTTATTGTAAAGGTGAGTATTTTAAACACTACTAATATAAAATGTGTTAAAAAAAACGTGTCCTAAATTTAGGTCGTTGGGATGATATTTTATTGGAAAATTGCCGAAAATATGAGTGTACAGTATGTGCCCCCACTTACCTATCCAGGCAATTCGGTGTTTTGAACGCGCACCACTACTAATACAAAGTTTGTCTAACTATTTTTAGCAAAATCAAAATAAGGTAGTTCATGATATTAATATTTGCTAAAAATAGTTAGACAAACTTTGTATTAGTAGTGGTGCGCGTTCAAAACACCGAATTGCCTGGATAGGTAAGTGGGGGCACATACTGTACATCAGGCTGTCAGTCATATTTTTCGAACGAAAACTCGTTGTTATTGGTAGTGTCGAGTCCTTGAAGTTCTACGAGTACGGCGTGATGTTTGAGGTTCTTCAGATGTAACAATGACAGTCGAGTCTTAGGAGAAACTACATCATCTACATCTTCAGATGACGAAGATGAAGATTCGATAAAAGCCAGGTCAGACCTATGGGGTTGAAAATCAGCATCTTCTATATCGTCATCGAAATCACGAACATGTATGTTGGAATCATTAAGATTTAGATATATTTCTAATCCATCATCTAATCCATCAAGCCTATAACAAGAAATCACACAAAATAAACGCCCAATGTTCTAAATTTATGACATAACTGTATCATGCAACAAATGCAACAACATCCCATCGACCTATTTTTAGGACCTTTAAATTTTCTTGCGTCTCCTACTTAAAGTAATTCACGCCGGACTAAAATATTAAGTAATGGATGTAAAATATACCTTTAACAATCAATTTCAATTATATTTAGGTTAACACAATTGAAGATTTTAATGAAATAAATGGATATACTACCACGCTGCCGCGAGTTCTCCAAGTTGTTCAACCTCCACGAGGCAAAAGTCAAGTTGATGATTGTCAAACGTCAAAATTGTCAGCTAACAAAATGGCTGCCTTCAGTATTGACACATTAAAAAATTAAGCAAAATTAAAAATTTTGAAAAATACCCACGACGGTAAAAACCTCCTCGAAAAAGAATAAAATAAAAACCCAAAACCCCCGACTTAACCCAATTATTATCTTAGTTTACCATAATACATAACCGAGGAATATTCTTCGGGGGCTGCCATTAACCCAGCTTCTAAAGTTTATCTAGTGACGTGAATACAAATTATTGAAGAATTGTAGACGTTTAATGACGACATAAAATACACTTATGATTATGATTGAATTTTTGTTAAAATTTCAGGAAAGGCAGCCCCCGACGGATATTCCTCGGTTATGTATTATGGTAAACTAAGATAATAATTGGGTTAAGTCGGGGGTTTTGGGTTTTTATTTTATTCTTTTTCGAGGAGGTTTTTACCG
The DNA here is from genome assembly GCA_005406045.1 of Adoxophyes honmai. Taxonomy (NCBI): domain Eukaryota; kingdom Metazoa; phylum Arthropoda; class Insecta; order Lepidoptera; family Tortricidae; genus Adoxophyes; species Adoxophyes honmai. Next base: position 299,729 of record BHDV01063476.1, read on the forward strand.
TCGTGGGTATTTTTCAAAATTTTTAATTTTGCTTAATTTTTTTTCAGACTTTTTAGAGAGCATACCTCTATCTATTACTACTAATAATACAATTGTAAGCGAGTCGATGTCTGTACATTAAAGATAAATGAGAAAAAATAATACAGGAGGCTTTTATCAATGTAATAGAACCTAAAACAACGATTTTTAGAATTATTGTCTGTTTGTCTGTTTGTCCGTTTGTCTGTTTGTCTGTGAGTTTGTTTGCGATAAACTCAGGAACGGCGTAACGTAGCAGGATGCGGTTTTCACTAATATGTTATAGGAAGCTTCACTTAACATTTAGGGTATGTTTTATTTAACCTTTTGAGCGCCAAGGCGCGAAGTGAAACGCTGTGCTCCTAACGCCACGACGTGAGTCGGCTCTTAGGTAATGCTTGTTTTTTTTCGAATGGTGCTGTATTACTTTATTTAAATTAGGTATAAAATAACTTACACTACCTATAAATAAAGTAAACCTAGAAAAAATGTTGCAGCATTTTATATTTCAGTTCTTTCGCAATAACTACGACGCACCATTTAACGTCGTGGCGTCACGGGCACTGACTTGCGATGACGTGATACGGCGTCTTTGGCGGTCAAAAGGTTAAATCGGTTCACAAATAAAAAAAATACGTACATTTCAAGAATTAATCGAGTAGTGTTTGAAAGTATCGTTGTTGATTTATAGAAAACTTCAGTTAATGCATTGAAGTTTATAAAATAATAGTTCCTTAAATGATGATATATGGAACTTAAAAGTGAAAAGAAAAAATGATAACACATGAAAACTAGAACCAACATAATGATGAGCTGGTAACAACATAGTAATCTGTACAAAATAGGGTTCACCTTAAGTTGTAATTTGCAAAGGTGAGACAAACACTAGGTAGGTATACATATAAACCTCACCGCGATCTGCGCCGCGGTCAACTCAAACATCTCAACCCCCTGAACATCTTGGAAGTTGATTTCCTACTGGAAGGGCGTGAACTACGGATCTACGTGGCCTACAGACCGGCAGCATCACCAGCCAACATCGCGGCAGAACGGGCGGATGTGATGGCGGCACCCATGCAGATCATCCTGGCGGGTTATCTCAATGCCAAACATCCAGCCTGGTACTCCAACACCACAGATACCGCCGGAAAGGCGATCCACAAGGCCGCCTGTGGATATAGCGTCGCGAGCGGGTCGGAGCAGGTCGTAGACTTCGCAATTATTAACAGAGTGACTGCTGAGATGGTGCAGGAGGTACTCCTTGACTTGCCATCCGACCACAGAACTTTTTTTTTGTCGAGGGGGAACCCCTGGCCCGATTGCGGCGGCCGCAGGTGCGCTTGCATATGGGAGGGCGGAGGCGACGGCTCATTGCCGCCGCCGCCTTCCCACCCGCTTGCGTTGGAGCGGAGGCGCAAGGGGATCGTCCTCGATCCGACCACAGACCTATCCTACTAACGCTGTAGTCGGGAAGACGCATCAACTGGAAAGCGTTCTCAGCAGCTCTGGAGGAGAAATCCCAGGTCAGACCAATCACAACCGCCGAGAAGTCATCACACTGACCGCCAACATCCAGGAGGCGCTTAGTCAAACTACGTACAACGTTCCGGAAAGAGAGAGGTGAAACCTACTTCCAACCCGGATCCAGGATCTCATACAGTGAAAGCGCCAACTGAGGCGGTAGTGCCATTTGCACTAATATTGTGGCGCCCCCTAGTGAGTTACGGCCATGACACCTTGTCTAAGAACATGATCTTATCAAACACAAACCCTTTATTGAAAACCGCATCGAAATCGGACACGCATTGTTTTGCACTACTATTGTGGCGCCCCCTAGTGAGTAAAAACCGCCATGACACCTATCTAAGAACATGAACTCGTCAAACACAAACCCGTTATTGAAAACCGTGTCAAAATCGGATCATTAGTTTAGAAGATAGGTGGGAACATTGAACATTTGTTTTGCACTAATATTGTGGCGCCCCCTAGTGAGTTACAGCCATGACACCTATCTAAGAACATGAACTCATCAAACACAAACCCGTTATTGAAAACCGCATCAAAATCGAATCATTACTTTAGAAGATAGGTGGGATATTATGGGAACATTACTTTGCACAAACAGACAAACGGACAAACGGACAAACGCACACACAAACATCTCTCACCCTAAACACATATACCTGCTCCGTTCCGTCGTGGGTAAAAACAAAGAGGAACCGTATTACGCAATATTTAAGGACTAGTATGCGATTAAAGAAAATGTCCTAATTTTAGGACCCTGGGTCGCTAATTGATGAATTTTAAAATTTACTCGGGCCGCAAGGACTACATTTTGCAGTCCTAAAAATAGGACGTTGGGCCTTACGAGGTTAAATATCGTCAAGGCTATGTTGTGAAGATAAGTCATTATTTAAGTAGATGCATGCTTCGTTTGACTGCAATTTAGTAATCATATTTTCATTTTAAGCCGTGGTAGCCCAGCGGTTCGACCTGTGGCCTCTCAAAGCAGAGGGTCGTGGGTTCAAACCCCGGGCTCGCACCTCTGAATTTGTCGGAATTTAACTATGTGTGATTTCGAATTTGATATTTATCAAGAGCTATTCGGTGAGGAAAAACATCGTGAGCACGAAGCGAACACATAAAGACGTTGTGTGTGAAGTTCCCAATCCGCACTGGGCCCGCGTGGGAACTATAGTCCAAACCCTCTTATACCGAGAGGAGGCCTGTGCCCTGCAGTGGGACGTATATAGGCTGATGATGATGATGAATAATTTTCGTATGGTGTCGGATTTAGGTAGAACAACACCCCTCCGTCCGTAGATGTCGTGAGAAACACTCGAAAAATAAGTTATGATTATGATATATTTTTGACCACGAAATTATACTATAATAAGGCTAGAAGTGGTAGGCATGTTTCTTATGCTCTGCCTACCTCGTTTGAGAATATAGGCGTCAAAGATTCGGAGACATTTGAACTTGAACTTTATCTACTAATTTAGTCCGTTTGTTTTGTAGTCGTAAAAGAAAATTGTTAATAAGAAAAACATACTAACGATGGAAGTACACTGAATAAAATAAAACGGGTCATTTGTTATTACGATATCGCAAAGGGATTCTGTAAAAACGAAAGACCTTTGTTTCCAAATCATGTAACATTCCACACGAAGAAGAAAACATACGCGAAACACCCAACTAACGAAAACAATAGAATACTTTTGCTTCAGTAATTCTATTTGGCAGACGAGCCCATTTTATACAGAGATGTATTTTTCGCAATTTGAAAAAAAAAAATTGCCACTTACAGTGATTAGATTTACCACTTACATATAGACTTTATCCTTTTTTTTTCAGAAACTAGTCCTTTCCTTTTTTAAAAGAATCACAGAGCTTCTTAAACTTACTCAATATTTGTCTAAAATTAAGACTCTTTATGGATTGTCTAAAGATAATATTGGGTGAAAAAGCCCAGCGGACTTTAATTTAAAATGAAAAATCCTAGTAAATGAGACTTCTACACTTACGGGGAACTGGTCTGATATTTGCTACGATGGACTCCCTATATAATACAAACATACACATACATATCCTCACGCCCGTATTCCCAAGAGATGTAAGCAGAGCACATGAATTCAAAATGATAATATATGGGGTGAGACAGGAAGACCGAAAAGTAGATGCGGGATGACTTATGAAAATAACAAAATCCGTAAGTTTACGATTTTTTTTTAAGGAGATTCTAAAGAGCGACAAAATAAATCATCATAATATTAGGTTTAGTTAAGTTATTTTAGATCGGATAACGTTTTGCTATGTTAGATTAGGTTAGATTAGATAAAATTTTGCGGAAATGTAAGCGTAAAAATTATTTTTGTGTCTCGTTTGGAAATCTTATTGCATTATCTTCCGGTGACAAATACATTCAAACAGATTTGCATTATAAAGGAGAAGACTTCTCAGCTTTTGGAGACTATTATAGCCTGGTAAAGAGGAAGAGAAGTAGAAAAAAGGTTCCAACTGTTTCAAAAGCCTTTTCTCTAAAACTAAAGTCTCAGTATCAGCTTCGATATAGGAAGATGACGGATTCCTTTCTCTAGTAAGCCAAACCGTTGATAGATTAAATATTAGGACGTGCCGAGTGTCGTAAGACATTATCTTTCTGCAACCAGTGATCGAGTCTGAGATAGATTAGTAAACGTTTTGCGTAATTACAGGGTGAATTCAAAACGGTGGTACAAAATAAACGTTTCTTTTCAATTAATGCTTAATGGAATGCACTGACTTTTTTTTAATCTTATTAAATTTGAAGTACTGACACTTGAGGTTACGATTTCGTTCCACCTTAGTATTAATATTCAGAATTTTATCAGACTAGATCAAAAAATTTGAGCTATGCAGTATGTTCCGTAGCATTAACTGAGTGAGAAGTTCTAATTTGTATCATTAATTTGATTTCACCCCCTATAACGATTATAATATGCAAAGCAGTTGACATTCTTCACGAATTGAATTATGATCTTTAAATTTGACTTTTTGAACTTGAATCCTATTGCTGATAGCACCTTTACACTCCTAGACCACTATTGATGAGGTAACTTTCAACAAGGCCTCCTCCCCTCCACTAACCTTCAATATCCAAGTATACCAATCCGACTGGTCAGTAATGATCACTCTATATGGGGCTCGGCGATCGACTGATCTAATTAGTACTGATTGAGGTCGACGTGGGCGTACCTACTGGCAATACGTCTTGACTGATCGTTTGGCAATGTGGCCTGGTGGGGCGGAGGGGTGAGCTAGGTTTAAACGACGGTTAAGTTATGCTGCTAGAGGACATTAAAAAAAAAACATTTGCATATTTATTTTTACGCGGGATTTACCTAATCACGGTATTTTTTAATTACCACTCGACGTTTCAGTCAACTCGTGACCACGGTCGCTGTAACGCGGCCGAAATAATACCGCAATTAAGTCCCGCGTAAACATAAATATGCGTGAGAATCACGAAAGTTTAAAACAGTATAAAAACATTTGCTTTCAACATGGACCATTATATTTCCATAGTCGCCTTTTATAACATCCACGGGTCTTATTGTAACCTTACCTACACCACGCAGAAAGAGTTAGAATAATCTCTAAAAAATATAGTTGTATAAGACGATCCCTTTTTTTTTACTACTGTAACTACAGAATAATCAAACCATTTTCAAACCAGACACAATCTTACTTCAAGCTAAGACACATTGCAAGCTTATTGCATACAATTTATGTGTACTTGCGCGTTTGCAATTATGGATTAAGGACTTGGTTGGGTGACAGGCAATGTATTTAAATGAGCTGTTTTTCTAGTCCGTTAGTCACAATAATTGTGGTTAACGTGCGCCGGTGTGCTTTGAGCTCGTATGACGTATAATGATGGCATCAATCCACACATGGAGTTAAACATATTGAAATTACTTTGTCGTCACTAGCAAATCTATATCAATTTGGAATATAAATATGTTCTAGTGACTTTAGGACTTTGATTGTTAGTAGTTTTCTCCACAGAAAACTAAAAACCCTTTCTTCCCATGGGTGTCGTAAGAGTCGACTCTGGGAAAGGGTTAGTGTATTGTGGGCGATGGGCTAGCAACCTGTCACTGCAATATCACGTTTAACCATCTGGTTACCCTGAATTAGCTAAACGTGGTACTGGATTTTTTGAATTCATGTGCTCTGCCTACCCCTCATGGGAATACAGGCGTGAAAATATGTAAAACTAAAAAAAATTAACACTTATTATGGCAAATACATATAAGCACGTCAGCTTATCGGATTTTATTATATTAAATTCGCGAGTACTGGTGTTAAATGAATGTGTATTAGTATTACATGCACATACATACATACATGCAATTACGCCTGTATTCTCGAATAGGGTAGAACACATTACATCATTTTACACAAATAAACTGTGAGTATTTCACGTAACCTAGCCACTTTTAGTATAATTTTAGCAAGTTAAAAAAAAACAAATTGAAAAGTTGCACATTATTGCTACCATGTTCCTACAATTGCTAGCCTGTCGCTTAAGCATATCCAAGCCTGTTTCCTTAGTCGCCTCTTATGACATCCACGGAAGAAATGGAGACGTGTTATTCTAAACTCAACACCGCACAGTATTTTGGTAATAAGCAGAAAATGGTAAAACATGCGTACGTTCGGATTAAATGTATCTTGAGTTGCCGCATTTTGCCCCTCCCTTTTTTCGTCTACGCAATACATAATAAAATCAATTAGCACAAAAACTAAGCAACACAATACAATCATACAATCACACCTGTGTTCCCAAATGGGGTAGTCAGAGCACACGAATCGAGATATAGACATAACAATGACTATTTCACGCCTCGCAGCCACTTCTAGCGTAATTTTAGGTTTTAGAATGGCTGGAAAATAATAGTGAAAGTTGCTAGCTTGTCACCTAAAGCATACCTAAACCTATTTTTTAATCACATTTTACGATATCCACGGAAGAAATGGAGAGATGGTATTCTATCTTGACACCACACAGGTGAAAACAAAGTACCTAGAGTTATTATTATTTATTTATTTAGGTTAATTTATGTATTTTAGATAAGTTCATTGTTATGTCTGTGTCAAATTGTTGTCAATAAATGTCTTTCTTTCTTTCTTTCTTTCTTTCTTTCTTAGAGAAATTCCAATTTCAATATGGTGCTCTGGAATTCGCTAATTGCTTCGTCTATTTCTTACATAAGTTAACCGGCGATTAACCGTGGTTTAGTGGGCCGGAGCACCAGGCGCGACCACGGAACATGAATGGAGGCGACAAGTGAAGACGCCAAGGTTGCGCGCGCGCTGCTGTTGGCGTACCTGAGCGCGCTGGAATGCTGTTCACGGTGCGTTTTTTTTTACATACATGCATACATATTCTCACGCCTGTATTCCCAAGAGGGGTAGGCAGAGCACATGAATTCAAAAATCCAGTACCACGTTTAGCAATTTCAAGGAAACCAGATGGTTAAACGTGATATCGCAGTGACAGCTTGCTAGCCCATCGCCTACAATACATTAACCCTTTCCCAGAGTCGACTCTTACGACACCCACGGGAAGAAAGGGAGAGGTGCTATTCTAACCCAGCACCGCACGGGGAACTTTTTTTTTCACTGTAAAAATATGCTAGAGTGGCCACGAAACGTGAAATAGTAAGTAAAGTAAAAAAATCTTTATTGCACAAACAGATGAATAACAAATTAGTCACAAACAAAAATTTTAGAGTACAAAGGTGGACTTATGCCAAAAAGAGATCTGTTCCAGCGAACCATAGTCATGGTTTTGTCTATGGAGTGTTCCGTGTTCTGCCTATCCTATTTGAGAAACAAGGCTAGCACGGTATAGCGCAAGTCACTGTCTAACTAGAGTTACCGGTTCATTGCAACCAAATATCATAATACCCTTTAACCTATTTCGACTTTATCTCAAATTGCCTTAGTTCGAAAATGACTAAAATCTCAAAAACGTTAAGTTTCATTGAAACAAAATGTTATATTGACGTTTACACATTACACCCGAAATCCAAAACGTATATGTAGTTGGTATTTCGACTGAAAGTTAAATTGCATTAGTTTCATTACATCCCAAATTCAAAAACACACTTTCTCATAATGCCTACAATTTTGTCTAAAGGCCTTAACAAACGTAATCAACTCGACGTAAACTCAACCTTCAAACTGAAACCCGAAGATGATAATTTTTATACTGTCTTACCTGTCAATGAAAACTTTCCATATCGAGAATTTGACGTTTAAATCTTGCGACAGTTTTGTTTTGTTTTTAGTCATTTTGAGATTAGGTTAATTTGGAAATTAGTAAACACAAGAAAAAGTCAATTAGACTTAAAGGGATATCAGGAATTGTGCATATTAAGAATTAGGTTTAAGTCATTTCGAATTTTAGGCATTATGAAACTTGTCTGTTTTAACATTGCGGTGTATTGAGAACATTGTATTATGATATTTGGTTGTAACGAACCTGTAACTAACTAGAGACGTCAGAAAACGCCGTGCTAAGCCTACTAATGTCTATACAAAGTGAGAAAATTGCCCGTTTTTCATCTAGACATCGTTTGTAAGACTACCACGGCAACGCGCGTGTCGAGTCAGAAAATGACAAAGTCTATCTCGCGACTGAATACGCGTTCTTTGCTGTGCTGACCCGGCTGCGTATCACACTTTGGTCTTGACCTTAGAAGTCCAAGATGTGACGACCGTCCGATGTTGATGTCTTTCATTATTTTAAGGATATTTCAAAAACGACTTGTCTTGTGAAATTAAAATGGGACCAACTATACTCGATTTATTTCAAGATTTGTATTTCAACCGCCAAAACACATTTTCAAGTAAAGAATCGCCGCTGATACTGTTACCTGTTATATTAAAAGCTTCATCACTACATATTTTAAAACAAAGTCGCGGTCGCTGTCTGTCCGTCTGTATGTTTGCTTCAATCTTTAAAAATACGCAGCGGATTTTAATGCGTTTTCTTTTAATTAATAGAGTGACTCTAGAGGAAGGTTTATATGTATAATTCAAGCATAATATTGTAGAGTAACACAGATTAATTTACGTATTTCTGGTATGAGGTAGGTATTTTTAATATCATCATTGCACCCGTGCGAAGCCGGGGTGGGTCGCTAGTTATAAATAACTGACTAACATACAATCATGCCTGTAGTCCCAAAATTTTACAACAAAGAGTTTTTTATTTTTACTTTATAAAACATACGTCCACGCATGCCGCCTTTACGCGTACCTGGGTGACGCCCACGTTAGGGTAAGACGACGTTAACGGGACATAAGTTCGCGTCAAGATGATTGCTTATCGCGGCGTCATGGCGACGTTTGACGCGGGAGAAACGTCATGAATAAATCATGACAGTTATTTGACGCCATATCCTTATGTTACATTGCGACAAAGATTTAATAGCATAGCTTGATTTTGTGAAACAGACGGTTTACAGATTGATTAGTGTATGTTCCCAAGGGATTAAGCATTTGTGTTTGAGCAAAATTAATAAATATGGCTGCCTGAATTCAATCGACGCCGACGTGAGTGATTTAAATATTTCAAATTGAGTATCTCACGGTAGTTACATTTTTTTAATGAAATTAAAAGTTGCATGATTTTAGTCTTTGGTTTAGAGTCCAAAAAAAGTAATGAAAATCTTATTTTACTTATGTAAGCAGCTTAATGCAGCTGACTTTTTACGTAATGAATGTAATGATAAATAATTCATTGTAATACAAATGACGCTAACAACACTATTGATAAATAGGTTGAAGATGCCAACGTAGATGATCGGGGCTTTGGCTTATCTAAGTTTATCTGTACGATACTTAATTACTAAACAATCACACTGGTGTGAATCATAAATAAAATCCTAATCAATAATTTGTGTTCAAAGAAAAACGATTGTTTGATACCTATGACACGTTCATGTTAGTGAAAATCAACGAAAATCTTAGGGTCTATCAATAGACAGCTCTACCCTACAGTAAAATGTCTACTAAATCAATTCTAGCCCTTATTCCTTCGTAAATAAAATCCATGTATTCCAACCTGCATTTGCACACTATTTATGGTTCCAACCAACTTAACATTGCGTGTGGGTAAATCTAATCGTGGTACAAAGAATGTTGCTACGTTCCTTATCTAACGGCACTAGTTAGTTTGTATTTCTTGTTCGATAGTGGCACGTAACCCACCCACCTGAGAGCGATGAGCCAAGTCACAGAATACGGATAGTGCAGAAGTCAAACTCCAAACAAAGTGCGCTCGACGAACACACAGACACGTCTACAGACACAATATCTTGGACCAGTTGGGACCAGTCCATGCGTGAATGCCGTCTGCTTGTGACGCGCGTTTGTGAACGATCTTTTCAAGAGTAACTACCAGAACTGTGATTGTAACAAGTATGTTCAATGAAATTGAAAATGTTTCCCATTAGCTTGTCGTAATATATATGTTGTGTATCTACGTAAGAATGGGAATTTATGCGTTTTGCTTATGTTGAAACTATCACGATATTTGTAATGTCGAAATTTAAGTAACAAAGACATTAAATTAAAAACTAAACACAAGACAGTATCTCTACCACAATAGTTTTATGTGCATACGCCATAATTGGCATCCCTAATTCGACCGCCGAGCGTAGGTATGAATAAGGTTACCAACAAACATTTTCATTTTCGATTGATGTTTTTTACTACACACAGCGACGAAGTAATTCAACGTTGTGTGTGAAGTTCCCAATCCGCACTGGGCCCGCGTGGTAACTATAGCCCAAACCCTCTTATACTGAGAGGAGGCCTGTGCCCTGCAGTGGGACGTATATAGGCTGATGATGATGATGATGAAATGTTTTTTTTTTCCGTTTATTCTTTTTGCCAACTCTACGTCATTTTCATCAACCCTAGATTATGTGCACCAGTGTTCAAGTTAATCAGACCAACCGTTGAAGAGTTCTCTCCATCGGGGACAGTGACTGGGCCACTAGAAGTCCATTACCGGACTTCTCATCCAAGTTACGTAGGTATACAAAGTTTCAGCTTCAATCGTTCTATTCGAAGTGGTTCAAATCTTCCTTGTAAGATTTGTAAACATACAAACAAACATACATACAATAAAAGTGAAGTTAAATAAAAGCTTGTAACAATAAAAATAAAGTACTCACACTTGATTAACTACATAGTTACTGTACGTATTTGTTTTGTGGCCAAGTCTTGGCTAATTTTACTCTGTGATTAATTGATTAAGATGTCAAGTTCGTTATGTGCAGTATTTCCTTTCGCCGGGTGCTCAGTCATGAGCCTTCAATCATGTGACCGCCATATTTAATCACGATTTGTGTGACAATAATAGCGCCCATTCATGTTTTTGTAAACATTACGTCGTAAAATTAGTCATAATTATGATTAAGTTCTTTAATTAATATTGTTCCGTGTTTAGAATACCTCTCTATTTCTTCCGTGGATGTCGTAAGAGGGGACTAAGGAAAAAGGTTAAGGTAAACTTTGGGTGACAGGCTAGCAACCTGTCACTATTATAACTGCCAACTCAAAAACTAAAATAGCCACGAAGCGTGAATTAGTCGTGGTTTTGAATATACAGGCGTAGTGTATGATTCTAAGTTACGACCGCCCTGTTTGCAGTCTATGTGCAGTTGCCAAGATTGTCAGTTACTTAAACTGCTCCCGAACTGTCATTTTGCAGCTACAGTCAGTTCAAATGCCGTAACAGAATTAAATGTTATTTTGGTTACGTCTCCTTGTTACCCAAGTCTATTGTCTTCCAGACCCATCGTAGTTAAATTTAGGATGGAATCCGTACCAATATATAGGTATAAATGTGAAAGTGTGTTTGTTTGTTTATTTGTCCGTCTTTCACGGCTAAACAGAGCGATGGATTGACGTGATTTTTTAGGTAGAGATAGTTTAGGGCACGGAGAGTGACATAGGCTACTTTTTATCCCGAAAAAATTTGATGTTCCCAAGGGAAAACAAAAATATAGTTTGCTTGATAGATCGATATCGATCGATGATAGATCGATATCAATCGATAACCGGTCGATAGATGATAGATCGATGGCGCTGTGTGTCGTTTGAAACTCGAAGTTTTCCTATAGTTGTGCTTTATACCGCAATATAACCGAGTTCCACGCGAGCGAAGCCGCGGGCGGAAAGCTAGTGAAACTATAAATGAGTAATTAATTTTATTGTCTGTTTATAGATTCCTGTGTGGGTTGACACGCCACCGCAAGCGCCCGACACACGTGTGTCTATTAATAAACTACACCCTTTACTCACAACCGCTAATTCACCTTTTGTTATCTTGCTTAGTGTTCGCAGTATCTAAAAGCGTGCTCTTATTAGACTATTTTTTTATAAACCATCTTTCTTTCTTATATATAAAAATAAGTCGCAAAATGTGTTGGTAAGCGCATAACTCAACAACGGCTGGACCGATTTGGCCAATTCTTTTTTT
>BHDV01063476.1:319317-331532 GCA_005406045.1 Adoxophyes honmai
AGCTTATTCTCCACCCAGTTTTATAGTTAGTACGAAAATGTAGTATTTTGGAATAGTGACTTATTTTAGATAAGCAGCGATATATAGATTAACAAAATATATTTTTTTTCTAGTTAATGTAGAGTTACGTATTCCGAAAGAAAAGATCGGTTGCATTGCAAATAACGTTTGCAAGTCTCGTCTCGAAAACTAACTCAGCGAACTGCTGGTGGTTAAAAAAGTTGTTGGAAAACTAGCGAAAACTAAAAAGATGGCGTCTCGATTTTTTCAATTAAACTTCTCTGCTTCTCTGTAGCGCTGCAATGCGGGCTTGCGATGAGAATATTTTACAGTTGTGGGCGGACATAATAATATCTGATTGATTGATTTAAAACATTCCTTGAGATTGATTGACATAAGAACTCTCGCGATATCTATGTGTCTACATACATACATCCCGCGTGCCTTCCCATATGGGATAGGCAGAGCCACGAAAGTCTTCACAGACAAATCTATGACTGTTTTACGTCTCGTGGCCACTTCTTGTATATTTTAGGCAACAGGCTGGCAACCTGTTACTTATACCTGCCAACTTAGGTATGTACCTATCTAATTATGTAATTATCCTAAGAGAAGATTAATTGCAAAAAATAACACGATATACAAAAAAAAGTAAAGAAACAAAACTTGCGAGAGCAGTAATATTTTACAGAAAACCTATGCAAAAAAGTTTCTTCTACGGACGGTCGCGCATGAGTTTGCTGCGTTACTATACATAGAATAGAATGTCAGTCTTTGTTTCATAAATCTTAAATCTTAGCCGTCTTATAGCGATTTGTTAGCATAAGATCAACCTTTGGCACCATTAACCAATTTTATCACCGCGCATTCTCTCAACTGTGCGCAGTTACAAATCAGTCGAACAGAGAATAAATAAAACAATTTGTTGCAATAAAACAATGGGATAAAGCGCCGGTAGTCAGCCGGTCGGAATTCTGCGCGCGCGCGTCCGCATAGATCAATAGGCATGCGCATGATTCACAGATTCGGTATCGGTATCGACTTTTTTGGTTGGTGAAGCAAAACGGATACACTCTCGTTGTCATATCGAGTTCCATGGCCACTTTTAGCATATTTCTCAGTTAAAACTAATAAAAAAACCGACGACCGTGTATGACGAGAGTGATGAATGTGAGTGAAGCGAGAGAAGTATGTCAGAATAGGAGCAAATGGCGCTTTATTGTCTCTGCCTACCCCGCAGAGAATAAAGCGTGACGTTTATGTATGTCTCTCCCCTTAAGCATACCTAAATCATTTTCCCTTCGTCGACTCTTTGTGACATCCACAGAAGAAACGGAGAGGCGTTACTAAAAAAGCACATTTCCGCAACCCATATTTTCAGTTTCTGGTATCTACGGAGCTCTTCACTGCTCGAGACGCCCAATTTGCATTACAAATACCGACAGCGCATAAAGGTGGATGCAGTGTTTGAGAACGCTATGTGTTTTATCGTGTTCCAGAATGTTCCAAGGTACATTTAGCAACTCCGCTTTAGTTTCCTGTTGTATGTCAAAGATTAGGCATTCGCTAACGCAATGCAAAGCGAGCCGAGTTCTAAGTAGTGATGTCACTAATATTTCGCATCGCGAATGCAAATATTCGCATCATTTTTAACATACGCATCGACATTTTTGTATTCCCAACAAATGATGCAAATTTTGAACGTTAAACTACCATGAGACTCACTCGTGTTGAAAATTTTACTGATAACTCACGTTTATTAAATTGAGTTTAGCTCGACATGTTTTGGGCTAATTCGTACTCCTTCATCTAGGAGCCGCGGCGGCTGCTGCTGCCAAACGCGCGCAGCGCGCCACCACTTTCTTCGCGCGACTGCTAGTGCTCGACGAAACTAACACCGGTACACGACTACCCTCGTTATTATCGTCATTTATATTTTTGTCAAAAATAGGGTACGGTTAGGGTTTGCGCGAGTGTAAAATGTCTAGTGTGATGAAAACGATTATGCAGTCGTTAACGAAGTTGTTTGCTATTTATCGCAAAATTGTATGGAAACTGAGACAGCGCTGCCAGCGGAACGTTTTTGCACAACTTCCGCGGTCGACATGACAATGTCTCCATACAATTCCGCGATAAGTCCCAAACGAAATCGTTATCGAATTCATCATCGTTTTCAATACACTAGACGCTCGGGTCTATTCTTGTCTAGCTCGCTCGATGTTGATATTGTTGACTTTGTAACGAATTCGTTTTAATTTTTTTTTGCTAAATTCTTTTTTTACACAATAGAAAATAGCGTTTATTGTTTTTGATTTCATAATAATTTTAAACAAAAAAAAACCGACTTCAAATTAGCTATATCCCGAAAGGAAACTTCTGTTTATGTAGATATTTGCTAAAGGTCAAGTAGGTATACCTAGCTCTCAGCAGATTCAAGGCTTTAAAAGGAATAGCTCTATCTGATTTAGAACCCTCTAAACTGTTAAGTAAACCCCACGATGAACGAGCATTAGCAGAAATGCAACGTTTGAGAAGCAGCAGGCCTGAAATTACTGAAATTATAATTTCCAGTCTGCAGGTGCATTCAGTATTGAAAGAATTATCCTTTAACTCCTAAACATTAAGGAGTTGACTTATCATCATCAGCTCAATTTTTTTTTATTGCCTAGCGTAAATACTGGTGTAGCTTTGAAAAATGTACTAAAAACATTACCTGTGCCTATAAAATTTGAGGGTTGCCCTCGATTTCCCTCATATTCCATCAACAGGTCAAAATAATATGCTGACAATGGGACCACCTGGAAACTATATCCTTTCAGACAAAAAAAGAATTTTCCAAATCGGTCCAGGCGTCTTCGAGTAGTCAGCGAAAACACATAAAAATACTCCCCATTCCTTCCGTGGATGTCGCAAGAGGCGACTAAGGACATAGGTTAAAGTAAATTTTAGGCGACAGGCTAGCAACTTGTCACTATTATACTTGCCACCTTAAAACCAAAAAAAGATATGCTAGAAGTGGCCACGAAGCGTGAAATAGTCATCGTTTTGTCTATGTAGCGTTTTGTGTGCTCTGCCTACCCCATTTGAGAATACAGGCGTGACTGTATGTAGGTAGGTAAGTATGTATGTACAAAAGTAAGGCGGACTAGCGTCGAGTGCTCGTTGATGTCTTTCATACAAAACGCGTTTCCTGTAATTCAAAAACTACGCGACAGATATTGATGAAATTAAAATGGGACCAATGGGAAGCCATTTCCAATCAAACAAAAAAAAATCGTCGAAATCGGTCCACCCGTTTAGAAGTTCTGAGGTAACATACCTACATAAAAAAAAAAAAAAAAAAAAAAAAAAAAAAAACATACAGCCGAATTTAATACCTCCTTTTTTGAAGTCGGTTAAAAAAATACTATTTATCCGTAGTATGAATTTAACTTTTTTTAAAACATTCGCATTGGCATTTTCATATTCGCATCCTGGACACTTGCGTTCGTGAATGTGTAAATGCTGACATTCGTGACTTCCCTAGTTCTAAACAATTCTAAGACCTTTCTCATCCGGAGCTACTCAAAAGTAACAAAACTTTTTAATAAAATTACAATTAAAAACCAGTTAGTAACTGTAACTCGCACACAACGCTACTCAACCGCGACGAAACGAAACTCAGTTTCACTGAATATTGCCAATTTGTCTCCGAAACTAGAACCGACAATAAGGTCTCTTTTCGTAGATAACGTCACATTTTAGGCGACAGGCTAGCAACATTTCATTATCCGCTAACGTAAAATTATGCTAGAAGTTTTTGTCGATACTTCCGATGCGTACGATACCGACAAGTGGACGCTTAGTTTTAGGGAATACGAGCGAGATGTTTCAGTCAAAATAATTAAAAAAAAACCTTTACCTACTTCATACTTTAATTTAAATAATATTTAAATAAACTCTAAATTGTATCAGACATTCTATCACGACAGAGCTGACACATTGTTAAGCCCCTCTCCTTAATACACAATGTAGGCAGTGACAGTATGTAATTTAATTTATGTTTTCCTACGAATTGTTACGAACAGGTTCAAAGCTAGGGGCTGTACATCAATTAATTTTCACGTTTTCTTTGTTATAGCTACAGTTACCGTACGTCTAAATTCTTACAATTCTACTGCGTGTTAATAATTTGAAATAATTTGTTTTCTTAATTCAATCATGTACAGATGTAGTGAGAAACTATTTTCCTTCGTAAATGTTCGGATAAGTTCGTATTTATCGTTTTATTACTTAAAACAATTACAATTATTATTTAAAACTGGATATTTACCATATATTTTACGGAATGAATTCCCTTTAAAATGGGTACCGAAGCTATTTGAGAGAAAACGATAAATACGAACTTTTCCGAACATTTACGAAGGAAAATAGTTTCTCACTACATCTGTACTCTTTGTATTGTTCGAAATTTGAATGAAATCATAACATAATCTAGTCAGTTATCTTTATGTGTTATTGTTATGTCTACCTCAACCTATTTACTTAATCGCCTACGACATCCACGAAAGAAATGAAGAGGTGCTATTATGAATTATGAATCAAATACCACACGGTGATTTATTATTGATAATTAGTGACGTGTGGTGCCGGATTAGAATAGCACCTCCCCCTTTCGTCCCGTGGGTGTCGCCGTAATTACAGAACCGATTGCTTTGAAATGTTGCAGACGAAAAGTTAGAATTCCGGATTAAATAATAGGTTACTTTTGATCCCGGAAAAAATTGATATTCCCGAGGGAATGTTCGCTTTATACCGCAATATAACTAAATTCCACGCGGGCGCAGCCGCGGGCGGAAAGCTAGTGTATGTATAAATAAGATTCATTTTGACTCATATTGCATGAGAACGAAGTAAACCGTCGTTTTGAGGTAAAATACTGATGGTTGTTTTACGGCTTACAAAAGATTTGCAATGCCACGCGGTGTAAAGATTTTCAGTGGCACAATGGAAGCTTCTTAAATCTAAAACAATCTTAAACATCTGAACGGATACAAGCACTCAATCCAGTTGTCATCAGTAAACAAACTCCGACCCAGTTGTCAAACTAAATGAAAATCTATTTCAAATTAGTTTTGAACTTTATCGAAACGTACCAAGATCCTAAGTTAGAACGTGTTTGTGATTCGACTTAGTACGTTCTTATGGGGAAACTGTGAAATGTAAATTAACAAAATAACGTCGTGTACAATACAAATTGTCTTCGCGGATGTTTTAAACTGATTGTAAATAACGGAAGCGACGGAATAATTAATTGAAAAGGAAGAAAGGGTACAATCCGTTTTGATACGAACATAATTGTATCTTGGGGCATGTAGAACACAAACATGCATACATACATTACGCTTGTATTCCAAATGGCGTACACAGAGGACATCTGTACTAATATTATGAATGTGAAAGTGTGTTTGTTTGTTTGTCCGTCTTTCACGGCTAAACTGAGCGATACATTGACGTGATTTTTTTAGGTAGAGATAGTTTACTTTAAGGCATGGAGAGTGACATAGGCTACTTTTTGTCTCTTCAAAACCCCCCATTTCCCTAAAGTGGGGAGTGGAAGTTTGTGGAGAATTCCGCAATTTTCAATGTAGAAAGCTATAAATTGGTATGTGTGCTATCTCTTCTGTGCTACCCCAAAATTAACGCGAGCGGAGCCGCGGGCACAGAATACTAAATAGTTACTACATTAGTAAACTGCTATAAATGGACAAACTATACGTTTCATTCATGGCCACTTTCATCACATTTTTTAAATATAATGTCGGATAAAATAGGCCGTTTCACGTGTTATGCATGTGGTGACGTGAATACCATTGCCATGTCGTAAGAGGCGACTAAGGAAAAAGGTTAATGGATATTGTAGGCGACAGGCTAGCAATCTGTCATTTACTATTTTAAAACAACTTTAAACAATATTTTAGAAGTGCCCACTATGTGTACCTTGCCTACATAAAACAGTAAGTATTTTACATATATTTTGAGTAAATCCACAAATAAGTTAAGTGTTATTTACTAAAATAAAAAATTTTCTAATCCATAAAGGCATATTTTGAAAAAAAAAACTGTAATACCTAGATAAACTGTTCATTTAATTTTAATTTTAATTTTCGCAGATTGTATGTTAAATATTTCATCATCCATCCTATAATGTCCCACTGCAGGGACAGGCTATTTTAATAATTAAAATTATTTTAATTGATTTATGTAATTTGACTGAATTTCAAGACTATTTTCAAAGGGTATAATTATTTATTGCAAGTTTGGCACGCCATATTGTGGCGAAACCTACGAGTACATACCTACAGTATCTGGCATGTAACTCGGCCAGGTTTTAAGTACATACAATCACCCCTTTGTTCCCAAATGGGGTAGGCAGAGCACACGAAACGTGACATAGACAAAACAATGATTATGACTATTATTATCACGCTTTGCTGCCACTTCTAGCATTGTTTTGGTTTGCAAAGAGATGGAAGAGGTAGAATAGTGAAAGGTTGCTAGCCTGTCGCCTAAAGCATACCTAAACCAATTCATTTAGTCACCTCTTACGAAGTCCACGGAAGAAATGTAGAGGTGTTATTTTATCCCGACACTACACGGCAAGGTTTAAAGTAGTGGGAGTTAAGTCACGTACTTATCGTTTTTTCTGCTCTAAAGCGATTCGTTGAACTTGCTCTCATTACACCGTAGACCAGTGGTTCTTAACCTTTTTGCCTGGCGACCCAAAATTTAAAAATATTAGTAGTCCGCGACCCAATCAAACATTAAAAACAAATGAAATGCAGTGACTGCGGTTGGTTTTTCAAAAAGTCCCGCGGGTCCCGCGACACATCTCGATATAGCCCGAGACCCAAATTTAGGTCGCGACCCGAGGTTAAGAAACGATGCCGTAGACAGTACGTGTGATTACTTTACACTAATAGGCTTAGCCAGCAACACATGCGACTAGTTTCGCGCGCGAGATAGACTATCTCGCGCGTCTCTACTTGCGCTCTGTCATGCTACGGTGGCTGATAATTATTATGTCAACTGTACCAATTATGTGAACTGGAACATTAAGCGTGTCACACACTAAGCAGATACGATATCTGTATCTGAACAGATATCTGTCAATATCGCTCCCTATACAATTTAATGAGCTAACACACAGCGCAGATAACTTACATTTTACCGACAAGTATCTGTTGGCATCGACATAAGGAAAGATGGCCTTTATACGCAGATAAAATAACATCGTATCTGCTTAGTCTGTAACATGCTTTACACAGACAAAACCGTGAGAGGGTATCATTAAGAGGCAATATGCCGGTCGAAGGAATTGAAAAATAGGTATTTGCTAAATCTATTGCTGTCTCGCCGTGACCTGCCCAGACGACGTCGAGTGCGATAAGAACAACTACAGCTCGGACCGAAAATACCTATGAAAATTATTCAAAAACAACGTTTCGTAGTCCCCTGATTTCTTCTCCAAAACTTAACCGATTAAATATGTTTTTTCATTAAATGTTAAAAAAATGTCATAATTGTGTTCCTATGTTCTTATATTTTGACATAATTGTGTTAAAATTGGTTTCTAGAGGTTTGAACACAACGGAAAAACTTACCAATTTTTCATGTTTTTGAAGGTTAATATCTCCTTTAATAATTCAATAAAGAAAAAAAGGAAAACATAGGAACATGCTAATATATTATTAGATTGTTGATGTAAAAAATCATTGTTCTACGGGTAATATCCAGCGAGGAATCAGGGGACTACGTTTCCATACAAAATATGACCGCTCCATTTCCTCTTAAAGTGGGATAAATCGGCTTAAACTTTGTCAGTAATTAATAAAAAACCAAAAGTAAAGGGATTTCCATACACCATCATAAGAACGTGTTTTTATTTTCCCCAAACGCTTTTTACGCTTTTTGCTCGATCTAACTGCAAATTATTTTTAATGGTTGGGTTTTTGTTTTTTTTTATCGTGTTATTGACCACGGCATCTTCCCGCCAAACCAGTTAAGTTAGATGACGCCACAAACTTATCCAACGCGGTGGGCAAAATTGGAACTAACGAAACCGTATTAATGTCCACAGTAATCTTCACCGGCAGCGCCGCCATTGCCTGCACAGATAAGTTTGTACCGTTGAGGAAACTGATTGAAGAACCCGAGTATTTATAAAGTTTCCTTATTTTGATGCATTATTTGTATCGAGCTGCTTGTCTGAATAAGTTAGTCATATTGGCTAAAGTATTTTTAAAATGAAGTTATTTTTAAGTTTGTGCGCGTTGTCGTTCTGCTTTGTGGGCAAGTATTTCACTCAATTATTAGAAAAAAGGAAGAACCGAAAAAAAACATACCAGCCGTAAAAAAATCAATTTTGAATTATTTGATAGTGGCCGGCAGTAAACTTGGCCAGATTTAAAGTGGAGGGGGTAAGTTCGCGTATCCCTTTTACATGGAAAAAGCAATTCTAAGTTTATATTTATTAATATAACTAATGGCTAAGTTTTTTGCCGACCACAATACCAGCGTACCTAGATTATTTAATTTGCAAAAAACCAGCAAAACAATAGGTACGGTTAACTGCAAAAATAAATATCAATTTACCTAATCCTCTCTAAAAAACCTACCAATATCTTATTTTACTATCATAGGGTAGTATAATTTTGAAGATTTTGAAAAGGTGCAGAGTTTGAAATTTTGTGTTTATAAAATAGCTTTGACTAAAACTACTAATAGCAGTTAAATCCTAATACAAAAAAAGTGTGTGTGTGAAAAAAAAACCAGATTTACTTAAATAACACGCATATTGCATTACAGCCTTGGCTAAGCATAGATCGCGTGCAAACTTTCATTTTTCAATTTTCATTTCCATTACTTTTGTTTTGTCATTATAATTTTCATTTGTATGTGAAACTCTATTTTAGCCTTTCGTTAAGTAGTTACATTGCATAGACCAAATTTGCGACAGCTTGCTTTGATTGAAAGTAGTTTTTTAACTTAAGATTTTGCACCACATTAACCACTGTGAGGATTTAATAAGAAAAGTTTCCTTGACTTACAAGAGCTTCGTTCAAATGTTCGTGATCTATTTTTAAAGTACACAAAATAGGCCTACAATATTACAAAAGCTTTCATTACTTCCTTGTCTTCACTGCAGAGGGCACCAGGTTCCGGTTCGACTACAGCTACCACCAGAAGGCTGACGGCTGGCTGAAGCTGCACCGCATCCCCGCCACCTGGCAGGAGGCCTACCTCACCTGCCATTACGAAGGTTATTGACAGCATCACCCATTTGACTAGGACAGCGGTTACCCTTTTTGCCTGGCGACCCACAATTCAAAAACATTAGAAGCTCGCGACCCGATCAAAAATAAAAACAAATGAAATGCCGTGATTGCTGTTTGTTTTTTCAAAAATTCGGTGGTTTGCAGGACCTTGACGATCCGAGATTAAGAAATGCTGGTCTAGGGTTTTCATTTTTAGGGTTCCGTACCCAAATGATAAAAACGGGACCCTATTACTGAGACTTCGCTGTCTGTCTGTCTGTCCGTCTGTCACCAGGCTATAATCTCACGAAGCGTGGCAGCTTGAGAGTTGAAATTATCACAGATGATGTATTTCTGTTGCCGTATAACAAAAAATACTAAAATCAAAATACATAATAACAATAATTATGGGGGCTCCCATAGAAAAAAACCCTTTGTGTGCGAGTCCGACTTGCATTTGTTTTCTTTTTTTAGTTAGATTTAAGTATGTTTTAGGCGACTGGCTAGCAACTTGTCGCTATTATACCTCTTCCATCTGTTCTTAAACCTACAATTTTACTAGAAGTAGCTGCGAGCTGTGAAATTGTCATTTATTTGTCTAGGTCACGTTTCGTGTGCTCTGCTTACCCTATTTAACAACACAGGCGTGATTGTATGTATGTAAGTTTCCCGTGTGGAGCTGGGTTAGAATAGCACCTCGCCCTTTTTTCCCTTGAGTGTCGTAAGAGGTCGACTCTGGGAAAGAGTTAGTGTATTGTGGGCGATCAGTTAGCAAGTTGTCACTGCAACATAACGCTTAACCATCTCGTTACCCTGAAATTACTATGCCACTGGATTTTTGAATTTATGTCCTCTGCCCACCTCTTGGGAACACAGGCGTGAGAGAATGTGTTTTTATAATCAAAATAATGCAAAATAAAATAATTTCGTTTACTTTATCGTTCTCATATAAAGTAACGAGTACAACTAACTACCTAAATAATTAACGTTTTCTAATGTGGTATTGGCTAGGACCGTTTGGGAATACAGGCGTGACGATGTTTATCCATAGAGAACAGACCCACTGGAGTACTAATGTCATTTTGGTTGTTCGGAGACGATTCTACCAAACCATCGAGGCGATCGCTGAGCTCTTATTGGCCGGCCCAAGACCGCGCGTAACGTTAATGCCTTTTTCCCTACGGTTATTGGCTCTGTACTATTTCTGTGACAGTGACGGTACCGTTAGTAAGTGAAAAATTACTAACTTTTTGCGGGCCTGGGTGGCCAGCATTGTTTCTCTAGTGGATCTGTCCTCCATGTGTTTATGTAAGCAAATTGTACACTCCCAGGTGCTGAGCTAGCTTCTCCAGAGAATGAGAACCTGCGTGGTGCTTTAAAAGACGTCATCACCGACCAACAGTCCGGCCAGAGCCTGTTCACCAAAGGGGTGTTCACCGGCATCCATGCTACCTTTGGGAAAGGAGCATTTGCCTCCGTTAAAGGTAAAAGGCGACTAAGGAGAGAGACTAGCAACCTGTCACTATTACCCCTCTTTTATAAAACGTTAAACCTTAATCTTACCTGTATGGTGTCGGGTTTAGAATAACCCCTCACCATTTCTTCCTTGGATGTCGTAGCGACTAAGGAAATTGGTATAATATATGGTTTAGTTGACAGGCTAGCAACCTGTCACTATTATACCTCTTTCATCAATATTTCAAGGTAAAATTATGCTAAAAATGGTTACGGGACGTCATGCTGAACACAAGCGTGGTGTATGTACCATCAAACCAATTGATTCCTGACTCATTATAGAACCTATTCACATTAAACGTCATAGTGTCACTGCATTCCTCGACAGGCGAAATCTCAATAACGTTTATTGCGACAAAGTTCTGCGATGGGTCAGGAATCAGTTGGTTCGATAGTAGGTACCTATAGGTAAAAAACTTAAATAACTCACCTGTTGCATGTAGTTGTGTACAGTTTGCAATGAACGACGCAAAAAATCCGAAAACAATCACTTTAAATTGAGAACTATTTATACCGTATTGTGACAATCATGGTCAATCATAAATGGACGGGAATAATCAAACATGAAAGATAAACAAATAATGAGTATGCAAACAATACGACAAATTTCAAATTTTGAAAGTAGAATGTCTATTCGTACACGATACTCACACATACAACAGCACCTGGTGACCGAGCTAAGTTTTTACACCTATATATGTACCTATCTCTAAGAGTTAGGTTATTTTTTGCCAGGGACTCCATTATCCCGCATGCCAGTGGTGTGGGGTCCAGGGGAACCCAACAACGAGGGCAACAGTGAAGACTGCCTCCTTATGCTGCCCACCGGTGCCCTTGCTGACGTTGGCTGCTCCGACGTCTACCCCTTCGTCTGCTACAAGAAGAAGGAAAAGAACATGGCGCTGAACTACTGTGGAACCGTCGATAAAGGTAGCTTAGTGTTTAGTGAGATTACTATGAGTTTACGATGACTAAGACATAAACGAATTTTAACAGCGTTAAAGCATTCATTCAATCGTTTCGGTGGTTAACACACTACACCGCGCACTGTGCCGTGGCAGGCGGTGAAACGGTTCTCACTGGCCTCATCTAGTCGCGTCGCGCACATGATAGTCTATCTATCACTTTCTGACGTCTATACTAAGACAGTGACAGGTATAGTCTATGACGCGGGTATCTCTACTCGCGCCCTGTCTGCTAAGGGGATTGATGCCGAACACACCGCTTGACTGCGCGGCGGGGCGGCGCCTTACACACGAGGAGCCGTAGAGTCTCGGAATTGAGGCAGACTTTCATTGGCGTAGATCTTGAAATATTAATGATAATTTTAAACAAAAAAAAACCGACTTCAAATTAGCTTTATCCCGAAAGGAAACTTCTGTTTATGTAGAAATTTCCAGTCTG
>BHDV01063476.1:332326-367722 GCA_005406045.1 Adoxophyes honmai
AAAAAAAAAAAAAATACAGGCGAATTGAATACCTCCTTTTTTGAAGTCGGTTAAAAAGCATTGTACACGAAATTTAATTTCGGGAATATAAGTTGCAACCAAATCTATATCATTAAAATATTAATCAATCGATTTGACGGCATGAAAAAACTCAATAAGACAGAGTTCAAGTTCGAGTCGCGTGCAAGATATACACGACACGTACTTATCACTAATACATACTTCTCACTGTCTTACAAGAGACATCAGAAAATTACAGATATTTTAACTTTCACGTGTTACCATGTTAAGCCAATTTTTTGGCCGAATAACTATTAAGCAAAGGCCTCTTCTTCCGCTTCTCTTCCATACCCTGACAACCCTACCGGAGTAAATTCTGGGTATCGCACATTTAAATTTAGTTCCGGATAACCCTAAGTGCAAAAAAGTCTCTCGATGTTCATCTAAAACGAAATTTTGTTTCCAGATTACAAATATGACAATAGAACCGGCAGCTGCTACAAGTTCCACACTGACCCGTTGAACTGGACGCGCGCGTACGTCGCGTGTGAGCACGAGGGCGGCCATCTTGCGATCATCAACAGCCAACTAGAGCGACAAGTCCTCGTGGAGTTGTACAGCGAGATCTACCCACGTATGATACCAGGAAACTACAACAGAGACATTCTGTTCTTAGGGTTTAGAAGCTTCGAGGGTCATTTCCTGTGGAAAACTATTCATGGTAAAGAACGTTTAATATACCATTTTCTTATTATAGAATAACGTACAAAAAAAAATATCAAAATATACGACTAAGTATACAGTTGAACGATTCTGACGTCATCCTCAACACGCCGGCGGCATTGCACCTCTGCACGACAATCTTGACTTTCTTGATTTTAGTCACCCACTTATCTTCTGGAAGGGATCAGATTATTGAAAGTCATTTCTTTGTGGTGTTGTATCTAGAATATAATTAAAATACGCAGCCAGTCCACAAGAGGAAACAAAAACACAAACGCGCTTGTTGTATAATGATTTGTTGTTTTCAGGTCAAACTTTGAAAGAAGCCGGGTATGCCGAGTGGTCTAAAGGACAGCCAGACTTCAACTTCCAGAACTGTGGAGCAATGTTTAAAGACGGTTCTCTAGATGACAGTACTTGTTCGGACGTGTTTGCTTTCATTTGTGAAAAGGACCGGTCCAGTTTGCTGACTGAAGAAGACCTTTAGTTGATAGAGAGCAAAACTCTAACTACATCCACACATTTGTCACGCTTCAGAAAATCCTTTGTTCCTCGTACTACTGACATACCTCTTTTGTTTCATCCACATTTATTAATCTCTTCATACATGTTCATCAGTTTGTGGTGCTCTTGACCTGATCATTGAATCATTACATCCCCAATTATTTCAGCATTATCCCTTATCACTATGTTATTTAAATTAGCACACCCTCGCACCAGCTGCTTCATCACCTCAATTCCGGTGGCTGCTAAATAAATACGGTCTGCCCGCTGATCTTTGACTTACTGAAGGCAGCAACGTGGGATACATATTTATATCATCACGTCTTGTCTTCATCTAGTCAAGATGTCATATTATTATGGCGTACATAAACATCTACCCCCTATTCCCTGCGGGGTAGGCAGTGACAACAAAGCGCCATTCGCTTTCATTCCGATCGTCTTCTCTTGCTGTCATCTATTTATTTCCATGACGTCAAAAAGAGGTTTAGTGGAAACGGGCTATTTTGTGTGACTTTTATTTCATTTAAGGCATGTTTGTGTTTGTAGACTCATTCCGGGGCACAATATTTTGCGCCCAATTTAAATTCTTATAATTCCTTTGTATTATACAGTTAATTCATCAGTTCATCACTATCAAGCTCTAAGGATAAGATTTTTTTGCATACACATGAAATTAAAAATGAGTAAAAAGTATTGATGTTTTTTTTCTGAAGTTCAATGCTCTTGACCATAATATGTCCATGCTCCCACTATGGTGCCACAGTTTCATACACATATGCACAATTGGACTTGTGACATTGACAGGCCGTTTTTTATGTGTTAATTTGTTATTTATTTATGGTATGTGAAATCAATTCGCAATGACGCACAAATAAATAAGTTAAAGGTTGGGGTTTGAACTTACGACCTTGATAACCTGTACCAAACTTGCTTAAACAATAATAATTAGAAAAATAGTAATTATAGATTATTTTCATTAAATCTATGGAATAGTGCGTTTCTTATCGCTTGTAGTAATCTGGTAAGTCCCTAAATGGATGTGCAACTCGACGGTAAATAAATAAATTTATCACTTGTGGTTCTAAAATAAGTGATGGGTTCCCAACCTTCTGACTTTTTCTTCGTGCGTTGTCGTTGTATGTAGAAGCTAGTAGGCAGCAATTACACCAAGTTGTTGTTCAGGTTCGGTCGCTGTACGGGTACAACAAATTTAATGTCCTCTTCATTCTAGCTAGACTACCCATGAACTAATTAGAATTACATTTTTAACCCAGGATACAAACCTATTATCGCATCATTACATTACCATTAGCGATTTCGTGAACAATGTGGAACCGTCCTAATTTCCAGAATTGGCTTGAGGCGCCAGTGTGTAACTGTCTTTAGACTACGTGACATGCGAGTGGGAAAGCAATATTATGCTAATGCCACAACATTGCCTTTTGCTTCCTTTAGAACAAAATAGGCAATAAAATTGGCTTATTAAGCCTCCCCAATGTATTTGATTCTGCATTTTTGGGAGAAAAAATGGTAAGGTATAAAATAAAATTTTGGATTAATACATACATTTTTACTTAGAATAGTATTATGCTTAGAGTAGAATAACTACATACATACATACATACATACATACATATTCTCACGCCTGTATTCCCATGAGGGGTAGGCAGAGCACATGAATTCAAAAATCCAGTGCCACGTTTAGCAAATTCAGGGTAACCAGATGGTTAAACGTGATATTGCGGTGACAGGTTGCTAGCCCATCGCCCACAATACACTAACCCTTTCCCAGAGTCGACAGCCACCCGGCACCACACGGGTTATCTTTTATCTTTAAATTAGAGTTCACTGAATGATTCGGAGATAGCTGATCCCCTATGATCTTGTTTTTTCATTCTGCGTATGTGCTTCAATAACCTCGTGGAAACATTGCATCCCGTCTATTTTTTTTTTTAATAATTCTACTTAACTTGCGTACTTATCAGACAGGGTGTCAAAGAGCTTCGAAGGAATAAATAATTATTTATCTGAGCAGGGAGCCGATTAAACATATTTGGCCAAACATCCTGTAGCTATAATGTGTACCTAATATCGAGCTGAAAGTATTGAAAATTTACTAATTTCCCGTCAACTATTTTTTATCTTTAGGAGGACTACCTCTATTAATTAATGAATTTTTACCTAAATGAATAATAAATAATTTTATATTGAATATTTTTTAATTTTCACAAGGTAGTTGCATAAAAAATGTCTTAAATAAAAATCTTCTAGCTCTACGCCACAACACTGGCAGACAAAAAGTTACAATAATTTCACGTTTAAAAACATTAGGTGCGTATTTTAAAAACGTAACACCAGTTTATTCCGTCAACCACAAAATGATGGTTTGTTTAAAGCTAGACTTTAAAAAGCTAACAGTGCACAAATGCAATTTAAACGTAACTGGAGAGATCTTGCAGTTTCCTGCAAAGAAATTTATGGTACTAGGGTAAAGGAGGGTTTAATTGACACGTTAGAGCGTAAAGCGTAAATGATTAAAGTAGTGGGACTTCAACCGGACTTCAGTTACCCGTGCCATGCTTCAACTGAGCTGCAAATCCTTGGTAAGTATAGTCAAGGACTTTAATTCGTGAGCCATCATGGAACCAATTCACAGTAAACGTCATAGTGACATCCCATTAAATATCAAGAAAAATCGTTATGATTTTTTCTTTGAGAAGGTTCTATGATGGCTCATGAATTTAAGTCCATGACCGTACGCATTTTTGCATCTTATGATTCAGTTTTTAGGCTTCCGTACCAAAAGGGTAGGAATTAACGCTATTACTAAAACATCGCTATCTGTCTGGTTTGTCCGTCTGTTTACCAGGCTGTATCTCAATAAATTTGTATTTCTATTGCCCCTAATGACAACTTTATATTATACTAAAAAAAATATTTAAGAGGGCTCCCATTCGACAAACGTAACTTTTTTGCCTTTTTACACTCGATATTTATATTGGCAACAGTTCCGCGTTTGGTAGCAGCTACCGCGGCTAGATGAAGGGCTACAGACTTACATGAAACATGTCGAGTTAGGCTCAATTCACACCAGAAGAGCAGCGCAGCGCGGCGTAGCGGAGCGCAGTTTCAGTGTAAAGGTCCGACCAAACCGCAGCTTAAAATCCGGTGTCGCTTCGGAATCGCAGTGTCGCGTCGTTTTCGCACCGTTTTCGCCGCGTGCTCCCCACACCGCAGCTTAAAAAACGGTGACGGAACGGAATCGCAATGACGTGTGTCACGATAATCTTTTTGTCGCAAACCTTCCAAACCGGTGCTTAAAATTCGCTGCGTCAAAATCATGCTTCAAATACCTATATGACATAAGTAAAGATCAACTGCACCCATCACAGCAACAAAACAAAAGAACGTGACTCAGTCGTCTCGTTCCTTTTTAAAATTTTAGACATAGAATCTGATAATCTCTATGTGAAAAACGAAGTGTTACCGACAATAACCGAGAAACCCCGAATCGCAAATCTTTGCGTAAAAATCGCTGCATCTACAAGACAGCTGCGTTTTTTACGTCACCGGTGTGGTGTCTGCCATAAGATCTCCTTGTAATATTTTTTGCGATTTTTACGCAGATCAATTTACGGTGCGACAGCGTATTTTAAGCTGCGGTGTGGGAGCATGCGGCGAAACCGGTGCGAAAACGACGCGACACTGCGATTCCGCAGCGAGACCGGATTTTAAGCTGCGGTGTGGTCGGACCTTCATGAAAATTTCAACTTTATTTTCATTACAATAAGACTTATTATCGCATGAGAAACTCTAACGATGCCCGCGGATGCCCGCGGATCCGCGGCAATTCTAGCGCATTCCATAAACAAAGCCGTGCGACTGCGCGAGCTGTCGCGGGAATGCCCGAGGATGCTCGAGTAGTCGCGACGGCCGCTGTCAATACATAATGTCAATATGTCAATAATTATGTAAATTCCAGCGACTTCCTACGCATTCCAGCGGCTTCTCGAGCAGTCGCAGGAATCCTCGCGCATTCTCCACGGAGCGGGTCGCTGCGCTACGCCGCGCTGCGCTGCTCTTCTGGTGTGAATTGAGCCTTAAACTCGATTTAAGACCCGAGATATTAGTAATTTTCACCATTAGTGAGTCTCACGGTAGCCTTATAAATGTATTTTAATTCGTGAAGTGCATAAAATCGCTAGTCACCCGTACTTTAACATACAATAGAAGTCGAGCAATGCAAAGTATCTGTCAGGATAATCCGGCCGTCTCGCTTAACCGGCTCGCGACCACTTTATCCGCCTTCCCAGAACTTTTTGATCCGGATCGCCGAGGACGGATGATGGATGATCCCTTGTCAAAACAACTAAGTAGAATACTGGTACTAGGTCTTGTCTAATGGTTACTAGATAGGGACATTTGTATCGGTAAAATAAGATGCCAACCAACACTGATTACAAAAAATTGGATTATCAGTACAGATACTCATATACCATGTACTCTCCATTTCTTCCGTGGATGTCGTAAGAGGCGACTAAGGAAATAGGTTTAGGTATGTTTTAGGCGACAGGCTAGCCACCTGTCACTGATCCACCTCTTTCATCTTTGCAAACCTAAAACTATGCCAGAATTGGCTGCGAAGCGTGATATATTAATAATCATGATTTCGTGTGCTCTATCCCATTTGGGATCACAGGCTTCATTTTTGTATATAATGTATACTCATATAGGTACAAACACACACATCACGTCTGTTTTCTCAAAAGGGGTAGGTAGAGCATACAAAACGTCACAGACAAAACCGTTCACGTTTCGTGGCCACTTGTAATATTTGTAGGTTTTAATTTGGCAGGTATTTTAGCTACAGGTTGCTAGCCTGTTGCCTGACGTATATCTAAATATTTTTCCTTAGTCGCTTATGACATCCGCGAAAGTAATGAAAACGTGCTATTATTAGTATTTTATCCCGAGACCACACAGGATAATACATAAATACATACATACATGTATACATATTCTCACGCCTGTAGGTATTCCCAAGAGGGGTAGGCAGAGCACATGAATTCAAAAATCCAGTGCCACGTTTAGCATTTTCAGGGTAACCAGATGGTTAAACGTGATATTACAGTAACAGGTTGCTAGCCCATCGCCCACAATACTCTAACCCTTTCCCAGAGTCGACTCTTGCGACACCCTTGGGAAGAAAGGGGGAGGTGCTATTCTAACCCGGCACCACAGGGGGAACCAGGATAATACACCCTGTAAATTACTTCACGAGGAGTCTCTTACACCCTGCGGATCGAAAACACACCCCTCACCCCTTTTAAAGTTTTAATCGTACGCACCTACTGTCCTGATTGCAAACTATACTCCATTCACGTAAACAAGTTAATATAGTCTCTCTGTCACATAATCCCATACAAAATGACTAAGACAAAAAGTCTACGACATTTTTGACAATCTCGAAAAATGTTTGTGTTCACACTTGGCTACTCAACTATATGTAATAGAAGTGAATTTTATTTTTTTGTTGGAATTGGGAGTAAAAACTTTTGGCTTTTTCAATTGTACTTATAAGGCAAAGAAAAAACAAGAGTAGGTAATAATAATATTCATTGCTAAAAGTCCATTTAGCAAAATAAAAAATAATTTGACACTTGAAATTGCACGAAAAAAATATTATGACGTTACAATCTGTCAAAACCTTTTTGATAAAACCTAGGTAACCAAGTTTGAACACTGCCTTTTTTTATTTTCCCATTAACTTGTTTCCGTGAATAAGGTAGAGTAAGCAATTACTCAGTTTGAGGCCTTCGAGATTCACTTACAAACTTGTAAGTTTCAACCCTCTCTGTATCACATTGATTTACTGTCATAAATTGCCGGGTAACTGGATTTAATCATGTCAATGTCGCACGTATTTTGACGTGCATTATACAGGTCAACTTTTAAGTGGTGAACAGAAATATTGTTTCTAGACTCTAAATCCTTTGTTTAAATACTTGCACATTGTGAATCTGTTGTGACCTTCATTTTTATCGAATTTAATTTTTGCTAAATTTCATAATTTGTCATAACTTTTGGCTACCCTATGTTTAAGTGAAATTTTAACTTATTTATTAAAGAAATCTTCTCTATTTACGTCATAACGTTATTTTGATCGAATTTACTGGGCCGAATTGAGTGATCAGATGTAGGGATTGATATATTATAATTGAGGATCTGTCTAATTGCGATGCCAACCAATGCTCCGTGTTAATTTTAGGCAGCTTTGTCGGAAAATGTGGTTTGCGTTCACCACTTGGAAGTCACCCTGTATTGTGGTCCAATTATTAAACAAAAAAAAAACCGACTTCAAATTAGCAATATTTTGAAAGTGTTCTGTTTACGGAATGTAAAATATTGACTTCATAAACAAATTACCGAAAACGCCGTACATCTCCATATAAAATTTGAAGAGTTCCCTCGATTTCTCCAAGATTCCAACATCAGATCCTGGTTTCCTGCCAATGGGACCAATTTCGAGTTATACCCTTTCGATCAAAAAAATATTTGAAAATCGGTCAAGGGGTCTCCGAGATATCGAGTAACATACACAAAAAAAAATAGGTCGAATTGAGAACCTCCTCCTTTTTTTGAAGTCGGTTTAAAATCGACATTGGTTTCAAGGAGGAAACCGATCTAGATCTCAAGCGTCGCGGTAAAGTGTTATCGTGTAAAAAACTGAATTACAATAGAGATTAGATTTCAACTGTCAAATTGAAACCGTTGGTTTTTAGTGCATTAAACAATTACATAGCCCTGTTGTTTTTAAAGTTAAAATTACGATAGAAGTGGGTGCGGAGCGTGAAATACTCATAGTTTTGTCTATCATGTTTCGAGTGTTCCGCCTAATCCATATAGGAACACAGGCATTATATGTATGTATGAAACTATTAATCACCGAATAACTTGAAACATTTTAAGCAATGATTAATGTGAAACAAATTCAGACATTAATAGCTCGTAGTTGGCGTGAGATGTGTTTGCGCTGAGGGCCCGCTGGCATGACGCCAACCAATGGTCAAAATAAATGCCAGTGGCCCCGCCTCCGTGACAGACACTGCGCGAGAGATCTCGACTGAGATTAGACATGTTACAGTACAATACAAAACACATTTCTACGGCACCGTGTGATGTTGGGCTTAGAATGACATATTTCCATTTAAACACTAAAAATACCGGGAATCTCATTTATAGTGAACTAGCTGTGCCCGCGGCTTCGTCCTCGTGGAATTCGGTTATATTGCGGTATAAAGCACAACAAATTTACATGTTTATAATAATATTTGTTTGCAATGTTTTACTGTGTTTTATACGACACACAGCGCTATCTCCAATCCATCCATCAAGCAAACTATATGTTTGTTTTCCCTCGTGAATGTCACTTTTTACCGGGATAAAACGTATATTATTATTTTATCCGGACTTTTTACTTTAAGTCTACAAAATTTCAAAGCAATCGGTTAAGAAGTTATGGCGTGAAAGCGAAACAAACACACTCACTTTCTGATTTATAAATTATAATATTAGTAAGGACTAGCAAGGACTAGCTGTGCCCGCGATTTCTTCCGCATGGAATAGTTATTTCTCATGGTCTAAAGGGGTCAATAACATAGTTTTATAAGAAATTCAGTCGTTTACGAGGTTTGTCATTTCATTTTACTTACTGCAAATATTGTGCAAAAAAATTGTGCCATAGAAATTAGAAAATTTGGGACGAAATCTGATATTGACCCAAAAAATTGTTTGTGCCAAATTTCATCAAAATCGGTTGAGAGGTGAGAGGAAAGCGGGAAGCGTAACAAACAAACAGTTACTTTCGCATTTATAATATATGTAAGTAGGAATTAAAACAGACACACTCACGTCTTTATATCGCCATAAAATATGTTTATCATGAATTGGTTCGAAATATGTCGAGCTAATTTAAATGTTAAAACGTGAGTTTATCTGTATTTTAATTATTTCTCTATTTTGTTTTGCGAATGTCGTAAAAGACGACTAAAGAAATAGGTTAAGGTAACTCTAGCAAACCAATAACTTTTATACGTATGCCATGATTAAACCTAAAATTAAACCAAAAGTGGCTAGGAAAGTTTTTGATTTTAATTTAAAGTTTTAATTTGATAGACTTAGTTAAAGTCTTATTTTAACTAGTCTAAGGGCCGATTTTTCAATCACCAGATAAAACTTATCTGCCCGATAAATGTTGGCTGTCACTTTTCTTTTATATGACGCGAAAAAAGGATAGCAATATTTTTAACTGGCAGATAAATTTATCTGGTGATTGAAAAATCGGCCCTTAGTTGACAAAGCTTACGTGTTTAATGTTTCATTGACAGATTGTCACCTTTATTTACCTGCCCGTGATTGACTCTATTTTCTAAACAGCGTCTTTCGTGCGACTTGGAAAATTTCAACTTTAATATTTATTTCCTATATCCCCTCAGCTGTGGACGATAAAATAACGACTTTCCCGTGTCTGTGGACCCCCGAGCGGGGTCTTCAACAGACTGACGTTTACAAGGGCCCAACCCACAATAAAACTGAATTTTCTGATGTTATTAAGTGAATACAACCTTTACTTAAATTAAATCACTCTTTTAAATAAATTTTCTACTTAAAACTATACTTTTAACATAATTATCATATAGTTATACCATAAAACTAGCTTGATAATCAGAGTACTTGCATTGTGAATAGATTTTGATCTATATTTTTTTATTAAAGCACTTTTTGGTACATATTTTGTAGCCTATCACAATTTGATGACACTAGTTACAAATAAAAACCATAATATCAATAGCACTCCTAAAAAAAACTACACAATAGCAGTTTGAAGTGTAGAGACAAAAAGGCAACCCATAAAGACATGAGGTTTTCTTGGAACTGTCCTTCTTTCAAATATTCAAACGACCGCTTGCTAGCTGTCTCTTTTACGCTGAACACATTTTAATAAGCCAGAGAGAGCCAGACATAGTTTAACAGTACGCTTTTGACAAAAAAGTGAGCACACATATCACAACCCCGGAGCGGGACGCGCCACAGATTAGGCTGTAATTGGCTGCGCCCCGCTGAGGGGTTCGCCACAGCTGAGGGGATATTAATACAGACGATAATCTAGAAATAATAATAATCGTGTTTAATAAATAATGAGGAATTGATTAAAAATATATTTTAAACATT
This sequence comes from Adoxophyes honmai, assembly GCA_005406045.1. NCBI lineage: Eukaryota > Metazoa > Arthropoda > Insecta > Lepidoptera > Tortricidae > Adoxophyes > Adoxophyes honmai. The sequence goes on from BHDV01063476.1 coordinate 342,785, forward strand.
GTCAAAAACCCTATTCTCCAGAAAACACAAAGAACCGCTACGCTAAAAGCATATCTGTGTACCATCAAAGACAACCAAAAAGGTAAGGTTAGGTTACTTTCGCCGCACAATAAACACTTAAGAGAGTTACAATCGCCGAAAAGGTTCTTAATGGAACGGAAATTTAATTAGGCAGCCAACTTTTCTAAATGAAATAGGGAAAGTATTGCCAAATGCGGGAAATGATTCTTAAAGGATTTGTAGGAAAGGTATTTTTCGGTTGCCACTGCTAAATTTGTTACGTCTGATGATGGTCCGTTTCTTTACGGGGGCTTCATTAGAATCATAGGATCCTGGATCATAGAATAAGCATCCTAGATTCAATATTTTATGATGCACTTTTATACATTACTAGCTTTTACCCGCGGCTCCGCTCGCGTTAAATTCGGGGTATCACAGAAGAGATAGCACACATACCAATTTATAGCTTTCTACATTGAAAACTTCCACCCCTCATTCTAGGAAAATGGGGGGTTTTGAAGAGACAAAAAGTAGCCCATGTCACTCTCCATGCCCTAAACTATCTCTACCTAAAAAATCACGTCAATCCATCGCTCCGTTTAGCCGTGAAAGACAGACAAACAAACAAACAAACGCACTTTCACATTTATACATTGGTACGGATATAAGTGCATCTTATTTTTAACGAGATTGGAACATGAGAAAAAGTCTGATACAATCTGCTGGCATAGCACACCAAGGAACATGCACAAACGTACACAAAGTCCATTCCCAAACATGTCTAGGCGTAAAAATATTGCCTCCTTCTACCGTTACCTGCTTGCGAAGAAAGAATAACAGTGACAGGCTGCTAGCCTGTTGCCTAAATCATACCCAAAGCTATTTCCTTAGTCACCTCTTACGACATCCATGGAAGAAATGGGGAAGTGTTATTCTATCTCAACACGACTCAATGAATAAAATATTTTCTTTAAATAAAAAGCCAATACGTACTTCTTATAACATGCACGGAACCATTAGTTAGAAAGTCAGCCACGCTCTTTGCTGGTAGTTTTCTTAAACAAATATTTTTTTGACCGTAAATCATTCTTAATATGGTTTTTTACGGCGTTTCTTAACATTGAAAAGAAATTCATGCAAACAATCGCGTAGACTGAAAAAAAGAACAAGCAATGACGCGCTAAAAATATATAGCGAAATAAACATTTCTGTAAAGGTAGGTAGAAGTTGAAAGGTGACGACACAGTAGCGGTAGATGTGTCGTTGCGACATTAATGCACCTTAAGCGGGCCGCACACCAGCGCCACATGCTACACGTATCGAACATTTACGTCGCCACAATGTGTGACACAAAAAACGAACAGGTTCGATCTTGAATTATTGAAGCGCGGATGACGTCTCGCCACAAAGTGTGTCCGCTACAAATGTATCCTCGATGTGCGTGCTCACGTAGGAATGTATGGGGGCGTTAAATGTGTCGCATTTAAAATGTGACGCTACAGTTGTGAAGAGACAATTGTATGCCTGGTGTGCGGCCTGCTTTACCGTGCTTTAGGTACGCTACAGTGACAAAATCATTACCATTGCACGGCTCGTAGACACTTCTAGCCTATTTCTAGGTTTAAAGTTGGCAGGTATAATAGTGACAGGTGCTAGCCTGTCACCTGAAATGTTCCTTAACCTGTTTCCTTAGTCGCTTCTTGGATGTAAGAAATAGGGAGGTGTTCGTCGAAACCCAACATCACAATAGCAATTTTTATGAAACATACATACATACATACATATTCTCACGCCTGTATTCCCATGAGGGGTAGGCAGAGCACATGGATTCAAAAATCCAGCGCCACGTGAAACAACATGCGATATTATGTCCTCTGACTACAAATAACTACTTATGCTTAGCACATTAACAAGCACGACTCAAATGGTCATCAGGTCATCACGGTATAGACCTACCACGTAGCTCCTTTATCTGCCTATCTTTTTCTGACGTCTCTAGTTAGACAGTGACAGGTATATTCTATTTCACGTGCACCTTGACTCGTGCCTTGCCGTGCTAAGTCGGCAGTTGTATGTCGCTAACGGATGATTAAATGAACCAGTTGACTTCATATTCGTCTCCAGTCTGGGGCGAAAATAACGGCTACAGTAACAAGATGGAATGACACGTGGTCTACTGTCGATACGTGTCGTCGCATTTCAACTTACACCCTTATACTCAATGGTGGAAAAGGACTACCATTGAAGCGATATTTTTAGCTGCTCATTGACGACTGACTAATTGCCAAACTTGACTGTTTGACGAGTTCGTGATAGCCTGCCACACCGGTATGTTTAATTTACGTACGTGTATGCTCAAAAGGGAGATTATATTTCTAACAAATTCTTATCTGCACTAATATTATAAAGCTCAAGAGTTTGTTTGTTTGAACGAGGTTTGAACGCGCTAATCTCAGGAACTACTGGTTCGAATTGAAAAAATATTTTTGTGTTGGACAGACATACATATTCTAACGCCTGACCTATTCCCAACAGGAGGGGTAGGCAGAGCACATTAATTCAAAAATCCAGTGCCACGTTTGGCAATTTCAGGGTAACCAGATGGTTAAACGTGATATTGCAGTGACAGGTTGCTAGCCCATCGCCCACAATACCTACACTAACTTGGACAGACCATTTATCAAAAAAGGCTTTAGACTATATAACATCACGCTGCGACCAATAGGAGCGAAGAAACATTGGAAAATGTGGAAAAAAGACTATTCCATGCGGACGAAGTGGGCACAGCTAGTTCTAACATTATAACTGTGAACCTACTAAAGCGAGTAAATATTACAGGTGTAATGCCAGCCTTAGGGTCAATTCACACCAGAAGAGCAGCGCAGCGCGGCGTAGCGGAGCGCAGTTTCAGTGTCATGAGAATTTCAACTTTATTTTCATTACAATAAGACTTATTGTCGCATGAGAAACTCTAACGATGCGCGCGCATGCCCGCGTATCCATGGTAATTACAGCGCATTCCATAAACAAAGCCGTGCGACTGCGCGAGCTCTCGCAGGAATGTCCGAGGATGCTCGAGTAGTCGCGACGGCCGCTGTCAATACATATGTCAATATGTCAATAATTATGTAAATTCCAGCGACTTCCTACGCATTCCAGCGGCTTCTCGAACAGTCGCAGGAATCCTCGCGCATACTCCACGGAGCGGGTCGCTGCGCTACGCCGCGCTGCGCTGCTCTTCTGGTGTGAATTGACCCTTAGAGTAACACAATATTTTTTGTGACATTTTCTAAAACTTTATTAAGTTATTTTTAGATGACTAGCCTATTCATGTATCATCGATGTTTGATCTATTTTCGGCATATTAAGATGCTCAGATTTACTTTGAAACTTTATGTAAGTCATACAAAGAAAGTTGAATTTTATCAAGCAATACACTCACAGTAGGGACCTCATTGTTTCCTCCGTGTAAGCGTAAAGCAATTATTTCAAGGCATGAAATCATTTTGTATCCCAGTAAATGAGATACTGGAATTAGAACGCCCGAATCTCTCGTGTGTATTGATCTAAGGCACTGTCTACACGTGCTAGACTTTAAATTAGCGCCACCTACCGTCGAGCAGTAGAACTTTTTCTACAAACGTCATCCGCACCATAATTAAGGTATCCTGCATAGTGTTACGTCTTGATACGACAAAGTTAAGTTTTTAAGATTGGTTGCATAAATACAGACTTAACAAAACTAGTCCGTCAGATAAATTACCAAAACAATTAAACACAATAATGACGAACCCGTGTGACGTGTGCGTGTGACGATGAGCCCGTGTGGTGCGGGTTAGAATAGCACCTCCCCCTTTCTTTCCGTGGGTGTCGTGAGCTCTCTCTATTGGAAGTCTTTCCCCTCAAAATCTTGATAAGTGATCAAAAATTAGTTGTACCAGTTCTGGTGGTAATGACCAGAGAGCGAAACTATGGTGCTGGTGACTCCAATGTGGCGCGAAGACGCGTATGAGATGTGTTTTTGAAACTATACTACTTCAATGATTATTAACACCGTAATACTTACACCACGCCTGTATTTCCAAACGGGGTAGGCGGAGCACACGAAACCCTATAGACAAAGCCATGACTATTCCACGTTTCGTAGTCACTTCTAGCATATTTTAGGTCCTAAGTTCAGAGGTGCTATAGTGACAGGTTGCTAGCCTATCGCCTAAAACATACCTTAATCTATATCCCTAATCGCCTCGTGCGGCATCCACGGAAGACACGGAAAGGTGTTACTCTAAACCACACACAGGATAACATAAAATAACGTGTGTTACAGAATTACCAAACAAAAATAATACTACACGATATACCTGCGCAATAGACCAGTTTTGAGGCGGGAAACTTCGATCTACCAATGATAAAAGAGATTTTTTCGAGCGTGATCACTTGCGTTGTGATTGGTTATTGATTGATGTCTCAGAAAGACTCGTAACAGATGTCTAGCACCCCAGCGCCAAAAGCGTCGAGTAGCCGAACTAAAGTTCGTAAGCGAGAATGCATAGCAAGCAAAATCGTGCTTAGAGCATTTGTAAATAAAGTTCAATACAGATTACTTACTCGTTCGGCTACTCTCGGATATCGTTCTGCGCTTTTCGGCCCAGACGGGAATAGCCGATGTGACTTATTTTCTTGGGAATACTGTACGTGCAGAAACGTACTTGGGAAATAATGTAGTATTTTTTCATATTCCTCTGTCCTAAACCCACCCTTACAAGAGATTGGGGGGCGGCGGCGTCGAATTACAAAAACATTGTTGCGAAGCCTGCGCGCTGCGATAACGCTTTCATCTGTCTTGGAAGACTCAGATTACTTACTTAACCTCGGGGGGTTGCCTTACAAAGTATTTAGTACAATCGTTGGCGATGTCACACACTGTTTCTTATCTTACAAGCATAATGGTAGTACTCAGTTTGATGCACATAATAATGAACCCGAGTGGAGTAATTTCTTCCGTGAATTTCGTAAGAGTAAGGAAATAGGTTAGCAATCTGTTGCTACTGTTAATTTTAATTTATGTTGAAGTTTAAAATTCTGCTAGAAGTCATGGTTTTGTCCATATCACGTTTTGTGTGGTCTGCATACTTCGTTTGGGAACATATTAACATGCGTGATTATAATGTATGTAAAAAGATCTACGAAGTTTAAAAAATGAGTACCAAATCTCTTACACGGTTGTAATAGGGTCCAGAGACACACAGAGACTTGTTTTTGCACTATGCCGTACGTATTATGATTAACACGCTATAAATAATTCATCAAACGAATTACGAAAGTAACATCATACATTATTACATACATTACACATGAGGTTTAAAATACAAGAAACGAATATCCGTACCAATATATAAATGTGAAAGTGTGTTTGTTTGTTTGTTTGTTTGTCCGTCTTTCACGGCTAAACGGAGCGATGGATTGACGTGATTTTTTAGTTAGAGATAATCTAGGGCATGGAGAGTGACATAGGCTACTTTTTGTCTCTTCAAAACCTAATTTCCCTAAAATGAGGGGTGGAAGTTTTCAATGTAGAAAGCTATAAATTGGTATGTGTGCTATCTCTTCTGTGATACCTCGAATTTAACGCGAGCGGAGCCGCGGGCAAAAGCTAGTACATCATAAATTGTACTCTTAGAGCCTAGAAAGTGCAATTGCCGATGCAACGGTATTGCCGATGAACTATGTAATGTTTAGATGTTTATCTTAATTTCTGAGAGAAAAAAAGGGTATCATTTTGAGTTAAGAGAAATAAATGGTTAAGTTTTATGACGAAAAACAAATAACTCCAGATCTAAGTATCTGCTTATGTATACCCTTGGACATTTTGTTAATTCGTATGTTTGTTTTCGTAGAACTAAACGTTATTGTACCATTTATTTCAGTTACTAAAATATCCCGAGTAATGTAGGATTCAGAATAATACCTACACAGAAAACCCTGGGATTCAAACCTGGTGTCTCACAAATAAACTACTATTACACTCACTTCACCTACAGACGAAATACCATTTACATACGAAATGTGACTTCAAGTAATAAATAGCCCTTCATTATATTCTTCAGGTGTAATACATTTATAATGCAGTCACGTAACCCTTTGTCAAAGTTACAAATACATGGAACTTCTGTAATACGTTGCGATTATTTCAATTTCGTCAACTTTTCCGTTTGTGAAACTTTATCTGCTCAACTCTCGTGAATAGAAATGTAGCAGGATTACGAGAATATACGCGAATATTAAAAGCAAAAAAATAAGATCAGATTAGATTAGTTTTTTCATTCTATAAATCACATTACATTTATTTAATTTTCATGTTGTATTATGACTTATACAGTAATATGTATACAGTATTGTACCTATTGGGATAGGTACAGTATACTCGATGAAAGCGCTTTACAAACATTTTAAAGCTACCTACATTAATTACATTATCGACATCTCGACATCGATGGTTTAAAAATGTGTAGGTATTTTTATTCTGTTACTTTTTTCATACAATTTGTATGGTGGTCAGGGAATAGAATCATACAATTTGTATGGAATATTGGGAGTGACCGTAATAGACCGTTAGATAGTGACACGTTTTACTGGGTCATTTTGTACCAGTATGGCGATTATTCAGGGGTCTAATACGTAATGAAGGAAAGAAAAATGATGGTCATAGCGTTGGTATCGGCGGCCAAATCGCGCGGTCGTTGGTCGAACGTGTCGGATAAAATACGAAAATCGAACGATTTGTACTACGATAATCCTTGTATTTTCCGAAAGCCCATTTATAAACAAGAAGTAGGCGATAGCGTAATACCATACTTCTCCGGTGTGGCTCAAACCCTGCTATAGGTACTTAGGCGAACACATTCATGAAAATAAATAAAAATTCAGCCATTTGTACAGTCGAGTTCATTGATAAATGAGCAAAACTGAGGGTTCAAAAATATCTGTACACCACTTGTCTGCTCATATATTTATGAACTCGACTGTACCTAGCTAGCTGACGCTCGTCACACATTAAGCAGATACGGTAAGATATCTGTTATAGAAGTAGAAGTGTTAAGTGGGCGGGGCACGTGTGTCAACTTTACGCGTATATCCGCACGACTCCCCTTAGTGCGCAGCTTTCATTCATGCGTGACAGTTGAGCGAAAAAAATTCTGATATTATGTAAATATGCCCTGTTGTGCAGTTTTAGAATGTAAAAACGATAGCCGCAACAAAAATATTACTCATGGTGGCATTTCGTATCATCGGTAAGAGCTATTTTATATTATTTCTGTTTTTTTTTTTGCATTTTTATTCCGCGTGACATTTCTGAGCTATTTGATATTCAAAATTGAGCTTTATGTGACAGTCACTAGCTCTATTCTTGCTTGTGTCAAATAATATCAATTTTTCTAGAACGTTCTCTACTCAGAAGTACGTTGAACTTGCAAAATTAGTGAGAATGTATTGTCGATAAAGTTATCGATAATCGTTTTTTTTTAGTTCCGAATGAATTATATGTAAAACCAACTATTTTAGATTTCCTCATCATCCTATTTAAAAGGAAAAATGGATCGAGGCGACTGGGAGACAAAATTGGATGCCAGCGAAAACTACATAGTACAATATGTTCGGAACATTTTAATGAGAACGATGTTGTTATTACTCCAAAAGGCTACAGATATTTAAGTAGCACGGCTGTTCCAACTCGAAATATTGTCACGGTAATGAATGTATGTATACATTTTTTAATTTAGAAAATATTTTACCGTACCATATCTCAAAAGGTATAATAACGAAACCATCCATGCGTTTGTCTGTCTGTCACTCCGTTTTCTCCGAAACCTCTCAACCAAAAATAGATACTAGTGTAAGTTTAGTTTTTTTATATTTATTAGTAACTTTAACTAACTACGTTATCATTTTTATAGATTAGTACTGGAGATTACATGAAACCGTGTCGACTGCGGCAGTTGTGCAAACGTTCCGCTGACGGCGCTGTCTCAGTTTCCATACAATTTTTGTGATAACTCGCAAAAAAAATCGTTATCGACTGCATGATCGTTTTAGACACACTGGACGTACTGCTTCGTCCTCCCCGCGTCTCTGTACCGCGCGGGCGAGGACTCAGTTACGCGGTCTATAGTTAGCTAATATCGATAGGTACAAGATACATGCCTGTACATCTCTAGTTCTATATCACAGTCTTAGTCTAGTTTAACGTCAGTCTTAGTCCTTAGTGCTTACTTCATAGTTCGGCTACTCAACGCAAGATGGCAGTAGTTTGTATGTATAGTTAAATGTCATGTCCAGGCGTAATAAGCAACAAATGCGAGTAATGAATTGTGGACAGTGTGACTCAGGCATAAGGTCTAATATATTATTAGCTGACTGCTGCTTCTTGTTTCCTTTTGAATAAAACATGTCTACCAATCACATTCAAAATGTCTATGTAGTTAACTTTGTGTTGGTGTGCGCAACGGCGACACTGGTTCTGAAAGTAATTGACGCATAAGGCACTTCCATTGTATTTTCTATTCCGCCGTGGTTATAGAACATATATCTGTCAATATCGCTCCCTATACAATTCAATGAGCTACCACACACTGCGCAGATTTACCGTCAGGTATCTTTTGACATCGACATATGGAAAAATGGCATTTATACGCAGATAAAATACTATCGTATATGCGTAGTCTGTGACGGGCTTAACTTTTGCACAACAGTTGATCATCGTCGAGTAGGCATTCATGGACATCGCCGTGCAATACTTTTAGGACGGTTCCAGATGGCCGCCATACCGCCGTAAGGGACTTTTTTTTATGTTGCTTACAAATGACCCAGTAAAATGTGTCACTATCTCCCGGCTTATAATTGTGTAACAAGAAAAAACAATTTTAAGACAAATTAAAAAAAAAGGAATGGACAACTTTTTATGTCTCAAATGCACTGAAGGTCTGTGCTCAAAATGTCACCCGTCAATTTTATTATTATTTTCATTTCAACTGTCAGATGCACGTCACGGCCATCAAAATGTTGGATGTCGCAAGGCGTAATTATCATTATCATAGAATTACTTCTTGATAATCTCAATGGTCAAGATTGTAACGTAACTGCAAACAAAACAGTAATTCTGGAGCATTCAGCCAAATGATCAAACTACCAAAGACGAAGAGGGATCCGAAAGAAACCGAGGGACTTTGCAAGTACTTAATCAAATCATTTTGTAGTCCGACAACCTCGAACGAGAATGACGCCTCTCCATTCCGTCCGTGGATGTCGCAAGAGGCGACTAAGGAAATAGGTTAAGGTAAATTTTAGACGACAGGCTAGCAACCTGTCACTATTGTACCAGCCAACCAAAAAATATGCTAAAAGTGCCATAAAGCGTTAATATAGTCATGGTTTTGTCTATAATGCGTTTGGTGTGCTTTACCTATTCCATTTGGGAAAACAGTCGTGATGTATTAATATAAGTATGTTTTACCTAAAATTGTGCTAAGTTGGTATAAAACGTAAGAGGAAAGAAATAAAGGAATGAAAAATGTTTTTTTTTTGTAACGGTTTGTATGCTCTGTCTAACCCATTTAGAAATATAGGCGTAAAGTTTATTATGTTTGGAGCTGGATGTTCTAAAAAGAGGCCGAATTAAAAGTACCCCAAAACCGTCGAGCGAATCTCGCCATGCAGATTAATGAAGGTGAGTGAAGCGAGAGAAATATGCCAGAATTAGAGTGTTTGGCGCTCTGTTGTCTCTACCTACCAGAGAATGAGACGTGACGTTTATGTACTAGCTTTCCGCCCGCGGCTCCGCCCGCGTCGAACTCGGTTATATTGCGGTATAAAGCACAACTATAAGAAAACTTCTCATTTCAAACGACACACAGCGCCATCGATCAATCATCTATCGACCGATATCGATCTATCATCGATTGATATCGATCTATCAAGCAAACTATATTTTCGTTTTCCCTCGGGAACATCATTTTTTTCCGGGATAAAAAGTACCCTATTATTTAATCCGGACTTCTATCTTCATGTCTGCAAAATTTCAAAGCAATCGGTTTAGTAGTTACGGCGTGAAAGCGGAACAAACAAACAAACAAACTCACTTTCTGACTTATAATATTATTAGTAAGGATTATGTGTGTAAGTGTGGCGAGCCTTTGGATTTGGTGTTCAGAATTGGTTACCCGGATCGCCTTGTCTCTAGGTAACTGTTAAGCACTGTTAAAAATGTAATAAGAAGTTTATAAAAATCTGTGATCTCAAGAAGATAATCATGTTAAACACTACAAAAAATGAGAGTAATCGGTGAATTTTACAGAGATCCAATAGATGGCGTTACGAAGTTTTTAATATTACTACACTTTGAACCAGAGTCTACTTTCTTTTTGGTGAACGCTATAGACTGACCCTTTACTTTTTTAGAATGGCACTGGCGTTGGAACAGTAACGAAGTGATATAAGTCCTTAATGTTGATAGATGCCGCCCAGTCTGCAAGAGCAGAAGGCGGGAGTGGAAAGGGGAGATTCAGAACACGTCGGCGGAACTGCTGCTGGACAGGAAACCGATTCCCGAGTGTTTCCGAAGATGCCCGACGGTAAGCAACTGCCACGTTGAACCCTTTCATACGAGAATATTTGTAAAGTACTTAGTGTAAGAAATCAAAAGAAAAAAAATGCGAAGAATTGTATGGAAACGCAGACAGCGCCTCCAAGCGGCATATTTGCACAACTGCAGCGGTTGATACGGCTTCCAGACATTCTCACATATTTTTGAGATAAATATGACCTAATAAGGATGGCGACTGCGTTAAAATATAATCATTCTAATTAGTCTTTTAGTAATTTATGGAAAAGTATGAGGTACGTCTTTTTTAGGTTTATCAAATAAACTAGCTGTGCCCGCGACTCCGTCCGCGCAGAACAGTGACTAATATTTCCCGTTTTGTCCACATTTTCCAATGTTTCTCCGCTTCTATTATTTAGTCGCAGCGTAATGTTATACAGGGTGGCCCATCCAAAACGGTCAGTATGGGGAAGTCCGAAACTATACGAGATACGAAGATCTCTTCTTAGGAACCATGACATCGATTTTAATAAAAAGAAAAACTGCATTCATACATTTAAAAAAAATGTGTTCTCAGTCCGGGAATCGAACCCGGTTGTTTTGAAAAAAAAAACTTTTACTATTTCTATTTAGATATCGATTGTGTAGGTCTTAAGCATTAAATATGTGCAAGAAACATGATTTCTAAAATGAATAAAATGCATTGTTTTTACATGCTTTAATTTATTTTAGTAGGTGTTCAGAGTGATCACAGTTACAAACGTAGTAGGTATTGAGAAAGGCGGTGGTCACTTCGAACACCTACTAAAATAAAATCAAAGCATGTAAAAACAATGCATTTTATTAATTTTATAAATCATGTTATACACACATATTTACTGCTTAAGACCCACACAATCGATATCTAAATAGAAACAGTGTTTTTTTTTCAAAACAACTGGGTTCGATTCCCGGACTGAGTACACATTTTTTTTTAAATGTATGAATGCAGATTTTCTTTTTATCAAAATCGATGTCATGGTTCCTAAGAAGAGATCTTCGTATCTCGTATAGTTTCGGACTTCCCCATACTGACCGTTTTAGATGGGCCACCCTGTATACCCTAAAGCCTTCCTCGATAAAATATGGTCTATCCAACACAAAAAGAGTTTTTTAATTCGAACCAGTAGTTCCTGAGATTAGCGCGTTCAAACAAAAAAACAAACAAACAAACAAACACACAAACAAACAAACAAACAAACTCTTCAGCTTTATTATATTAGTATAGATTAAGCACAGACCAATAAATTCTGGAGAATTGTACCATGTATTTTTGAAAAAATTATACCACGCACTGACGTCATTAGAATCTTCTAATTCTCTATTTTTGTAGTTTTTTGTTTGTCAAATAAAATAGAAAAAACGAGCTTAACATTTTGTAGTAGTCTATCTTACAAACATTTTTTTTAAACAACTACGGTCGTTTGTATGCAATGTAATAAAATTGTGATGTTTCGTTCCAGAAAGTGTACCCGAACAGCTTGTGCCCCCTCCAGGCCAGGTCTAAGCGCGTCATCATCAACGAACGCAACGCTGAGCGCAAAGTCAGGGTCGTGCGGGTGTGCCAAGCGCCGCTGGACGTCGCCGTGGACACCCCGTACCTCCGCTACGCCGCCATTGCTAAAAAACTCGGTAAGGGATAATGTTGGTTGTAGCCTACTCTGCGCATGTTTCAATACAGCGTTGTTGCGTTAAAAGTACCTGATTGTCCTATTTTTTACAGATAATTAACATAACAATAATAAAATAACTAACCAAAACCGAACATCTCCTTAGAACACGTCTAAAAATATTCCTTTGTTTTTCTTCGTTGCACCGAAATCGATCTACAATTGTACAGATGATTATATTTGATTATATTGTCATTTTTGATTAAATTTCTTGAAAGAATTGGAAGAAATAGAGTGGTGTTATTTGATCCCGACACCACACAGACTTCCATTTCTTCTGTGGATATCGTAAGAGGAAATAGGATAACTAAGGATAGGACATAGGACTAAGGAAATAGGATAAGGTATATTTTAGGTGACGGGCTTGCAAACCTGTCACTTATACCTGTCAACTCCAAACCTAAAAAATATCCTAGAAGTGGCCACGAAACGTCAAATAGTCATGGTTTTGTATATGTAGCGATTCGTGTGTTCTGCCAACATACATACACACATACATACAATCACGCCTGTATTCCCAATAGGGGTAGGCAGAGCACACAAAACGCTACATAGACAAAACGATGACTATTTTACGTTATGTAGCCACTTCTATTATAATTTATAATAATTTTTAGGTTTTGAGGTGGCAGGTACAATAGTGATAGGTTGCTAGCCTGTCGCCTAAAATATACCTTAACCTATGTCCTTAGTCGCCTCTTACGACATCCACGGAAGAAATGGAGAGGTGTTATTCTAAACCCGACACCACACGGAACTGCCTACCCCACTTGGAAATACAGGCGTGTTGATGTATGTATTGTTAAAGATAGATCAGATTAAAACATGGATAGAACACTACACAGTGAATTTATTACTTGAACAAGTTACAACTTGTTTAATCGAGAGCTCAACAGACGATGCGCGTGTACTGGGTCGTGGTTGCCAGGCGAGTGTAGCCCCGCCGCGCGGCGTCGGCGCGGGCGCTGCGACGCGGCTGCGGGTAGTCAGGTGCTGGTATGGGTGCCGGCGCGCGTGTGTGCGAGCCGGCCTTACAGTATGTTTTATTGCTACGTTTTGCAGCATTTAAATGTTACTGTGGTGGATGTTTGCAGGCGCGTGGCAGGTAGTCGAGCGCGCGACGTGCGCCTTCTGCGCGTGTGGCGCGTGCTGCCCGTGCGACGCGCGCGGGTACGCGCCGCGCGACGCCGAGCACGCCGCGCAGCGCGCGAACATGCGCGAATTCGACGCGCGCGTGCGCGACGACTGCCAACTCATGCGCATAATGTACGACCCTTAATCGCTTTGATAAAAAAAACTGAAAAAATGAAGAGTTTTAATTGGAATCAATCTTTTTTTTGCCGTGTTATGTGAATTTTTATACCATTCATTACACACACTTTTTTTGACATGTTGCATTATCTTAAGCTATTTTTAAGGAGTCGCCTTCTAAAATTCACAGAAGATGGAGAGGTGTGACTCTAAAGCCCCAAACTTTTCTTGTACTGTCATATAAATATAAAATAAATCCGTCCACTGGATTGAATATCGACTCATAAAATACAGTCATGCAAAAAACATTGTATATAAAATTTATTCCGAAAACCTCGTGCACTTGCGAATGAGAGTCGAGCGAGATAGCGCGCGGTGTTCTTTTCTGAAGTCGGTTAAAAAAACCTTCGTCTTTGGGCCGAGTTCCGTCGAAAATTAGTACGACCGTTGGAAAGAGGCGGTATTTTATAAAAAATGGCGTACATTTCCTTTTTTTCTCAAGTTTCAAAAGAAGTAGTAAAATAAAACTATAGTAAAAATAGTCGTGAAAAAACATGGAGTCACAAAATTTGTATTATGATAAAGGCATGAGAGTGACAGTAAAACCAGCCTTACCAATCTTAGTCGGCTCTAACAATATACATGGAAGGAATGAGGAGGAGAACCGGACAGCATAAAAACACACACGACATAATTTTATTGTATTTATTGACAACGAATATAGTTTAAAGATCGTCCTCGCTGATGAGGCTGTCTGGAGCCTTCTCGCAGATGAACGGCGTGACAAGGTCGCACCACACGTCGTTCAGCAAATTGCCCGATCGTATCACAGCGCCGCAGTACTGCCCGTAAGCATGCTTGGCGTCGGTGGTGTTCATGGGCTCGGTGCCTGACCATTTGTCGTAGCCTGCCTCTTGTAAAGTTTCGCCTGTACACAAGATTTTTTTTTGTGAGAAAGAGTCCAAAGCAGTCTCCAGGAACCTGTTAACGTAGGGACCAAAGTCCTTAGACACAAAGTTAACAAGTGTTCAAAGCTGTCTCCGGACAGATGTTAAACTGGAGACTGCTGAAGTCCATAGAGACAAAGTTAGAAATGATCCAATGCTATCTACGGCCTGATGTTAGGTCTGGGTACTGAAGTCTATAGCCAAAAAATCAGAAGAGTCCAAAACTGTCTCCGGGCAGATGCCATACCTGAGAACCGAAGTCCATAAAGACAGAGTTGGAATTTGCATACAGCTGACCATCGACACTTCGTTAGCGCGTTGTAGGTCAGTCGCGCGACTTTCGTCACGTTGACTAACGCCGGTCCCAATCATAAATTCATAGACGGCTTAGCTACGACGGATGATGTAGGTACGGTTGTTATGTCATTTTTCTACCAATAGTTAGCAATCGTACAGATTGAGCATTGGGACGTGCCGTTAGGGGCACTAGGGTCGCTACTGTGTCGCAGAAGTATGCGTTTAGTTTTAGTTAATCTTGTACATAATAATACTATAAATTAAAGATTTTTGTCTGTTTTTGCTAGTATCCCCAGGAACTATCAAGGAAATTCAACATGAATACACGCAGGCACGAATTATTTGAACAAAAAAAAACATTTTCATATGCTCTAAGTCCAGGGTTCAAAGATACACCCTCAGCCCCCTTTGAGACCAGTTAGTTCTAACCATACCCACTGTAGACTTGAGTTTGAACCTAATTTGTCATAAAATAGTATGCTTACCGTGGATAGTGAGCCACAGGCCTCGCTCGCCCCAGTCGCAGAAGCCGATGTGCGAGGAGTGCTTGACGAAGTTGCCGGGCATCGAGGAGTCAGGGCTCTTGGAGTATATCTCTCGGATGACCTGTTGGGGCATGATAGTCCAGAGTTTACTGCCAATCTGTTCACCCTCACACATTTATGCTAGGCACGAAAAATACCTGTTGTAATGAAAACACGAGTAAAGTAATAAACTTATTTTTTGATACATATTGCCGTGTCAACAAACTCAAATATTCATTACGGTGCTTTCATGCCAACTGCTAAAAGCGCCAAATTCACATGTGAATGAACGCAGGACACGGCATCCTTAACCTAGACAGCGGCATCCTTTGACAAGAGGCGGCACGTGCAAGGCGCCACGATGCAAATGCGACCGCTTCTGATAGAACCAACAATACTAGCATGAACATTAAACTACCGTGAGACTCACTCACCTTGAAAATTACGGATAACTCCTGTTTTAAATCGAGTTTAGCTCTGCATGTTTCGTGCTAATCCGTTGCCCTTTATCTGCCACTGCTCTGTTTGTGAGCAACCACCGTCCACAAGTCAGGAAAGACTTCATCCTCCAGACAGATCAGACGTGATGTCATGGCCTGACTATATTTTATTTTCATTCACGGAAACAAGTTAATGGGAAATCAAAAAAGGCACCGTTCAAACTTAGCTACCTTTGTTTTATCAAAAAGCTTTTGACAGATTGTAACGTCGTAATAAATTTTTCGTGCAATTTTGAGTCTCAAATAATAGAAATGAATGTTATTTGTTAATCTTGTTTTGTTTTTCGCCTTATACAATTGTGAAAGGCTACAATTTTTACTGCCAATTTCAACTAAAAATTAAAATTCATTTTTAGTATACTTAGTAGCCAGGTGTGACCACGTTTTTCGTGACTGTCATAATTATGTCGTAGACTTTTTGTCTCTGTCATTTGTATGGGATTACGTGACAGAGAGAGCACTATATTAACTTGTTTCCGTGAATGGAGTATAGGTGACGTGACGACAGTCAGAGGACAGTTCAGTGTAGTGGCGACGAACACGTGCAGCGATTGAGTAAAATGAACGACTCTGTGTAGTTAAAAAAAGGATCCTTACCTGAGCTTCGGTTTCGCTGTTGATGATGGCCAGGTGGCCGCCCTCGGCGGCGCACGCGGCGTACGCGCGCGGCCAGCTCTGCGGCTGCCGGTGGAACTTGTAGCAGCTGCCGGTCCTCGCGTCCAGGGTGTAGCCTGGAGCAGGGGACAATCAAACTCTTACATACATATCCTCACGTCTGTATTCCCGAGAGGGGTAGGCAGAGCACATGAATTCAAAGATTCAGTGCCACGTGATTTCAGGGTAACCAGATGGTTAAACGTGATATTGCAGTGACAGGTTGCAAGCCCATCGCCCACCACAGTACACTTTCCCAGCGTCGACCTCTTACGACACCCATGGGAAGAAAGGGGGAGATGCTATTCTAACCCGACACCACACGGCATCATCTATTCTTAAGCCTAAAATTATGCTAAGCGTGGCTGCGTTGGGTGAATGTCTTTGTTCTATTTATTTCACGTTTCGTGTGCTCTGCTTACCCTATTTGGGAGCACAGGCATGTTTGAACGTATGTATGGATTGTATTATTGCAACATCAAGTGTTTGATCCCGTGTGGTGTCGGGTTAGAATAGCATCTCCCCCTTTCTTCCCATGGGTGTCGAAAGAGGTCGACGCTGGGAAAGTGTACTGTGGTGGGTGATGGGCTTGCAACCTGTCACTGGAATATCACGTTTAACCATCTGGTTACCCTGAAATTGCTAAGCGTGGCACTGGATTTTTGAATTCATGTGCTCTGCATACCCCTCTTGGAAGTAATACAGGCGTGAAAATATGTAAAATATAAATATGTATGTAACAGATGGAAGAGGTATAATATGGACAGGTTGCTAGCCTGCGTGGTGTCGGGGTAAAATAGCACCTCTCCATTTCTTCCGTGGATGTCGTAAGAGGCGACTAAGGAAATAGGTTTAGGTATGCTTTAGTCAATAATAATAATATTATAACACTAGCTTTTGCCCGCGGCTAGGCTCGCGTTAAATTCCGGGCAACACTGAAGAGTTCTCGCTGATTTTTTACACCCTTGGTTACATTAAATATTGACGATTACCAAGGATCTCTAATTTTTTTCAAAGTGAAACGTTGCCTATGTCAATTCGGAAGAATGTAGCATTCTAATAGTGTTTTTTTTTAATCGGCCCAGTATTTTTGAGCCTATTTACTACAAACATACAAAAATACAAACAAACAAACAATCAAATCTTTCCTCTTTATAATATTAGTGTAGATTAGTGTAGGTAGATAATCTAATAAATCAGCCTAAATGACAACATTTGGGGTACTTCTCTCTGCAGCTGTATACTCACCGCTGTCTACTGTGCCACAGCCAGCAATAAAAGGATGCTTAGACTTCTTCTTGTAGCAGAAGAACGGGTAGACGTCACTGCAGCGAACGTCAGCCACAGTCCCGTTCGGCAGCAGCACCAGACAGTCCTCTCCGTTCTCATAGTTGTCCGGCTCGTTTGGGGCCCAGGATACCGGGATCTTGGAGAGGGGAGTCCCTGGGGAAACGTGAACATCGGTAAGACATGGACGGTTTAACTTTGACAGCTAGAGCAGGGGTTCCCAATCTTTTTCACCTACAAGTTTACAATGCCCGCGGCGCACCTACAAGTTTACAATTTTGTCACGACGTCCTACCCTGTGTATTTGAAAAAGGTACAGTACAAATAGGCTCAGATAATGGTAGTATTTAGGTTGAGAGTGTAAAAATGAAAATGGTTTCGAATAATGTTAAAAAATCGACTCACGGCGTCGCCCCTCAATACTTTCTGCGGCGCACCAGGGCGCCGCGGCGCACAGTTTGGGAACCCCTGACTGTGTAGACTGATGGTTACACTACAGCAGCGCTATTGTCTAACCCACCAAAAATCTACATCGTTTTAATTTGACAGTTTGTTTGGAAATATTTTAATTTCAAAGCGATTTTTGGTTTCAACTGTCAAAGACGTGAGAAAAGAATAAAGAACAATCTGCTACTTTGTATTTTCCGCTTTTTGTGGTTGGGATCAGCGCATTTTACTACAAACAAGTAAATGCAACCTTTGCTGTAAAATACATACATACATATACATATTCTCACGCCTGTATTCCCATCAGGGGTAGGCAGAGCACATGAATTCAAAAATCCAGTGCCACGTTTAGCAAATTCATGGTCTGGTTACCATGGTTAAAGGTGATATTGCAGTGACAGGTTGCTAGCCCATAGCCCACAATACACTAACCTATTCCCAGCGTCGACTCTTACGACACCCACGGGAAGAAAATACAACTGCTTATAATATCGTAATAGACTTGTGTCCTGGGCTAAAAAACTGTAATTGTAATTAATCCGTTCGTTAGATTATGGAAAAATGAGACACATAGTCATATTTCTTATTTTATCAAATGACTAAACATCGACAAAGTTATAGACATATTGATCATCAAACTTCCGGAGTGGGGCTTGTGATATCCCGACTCGCTAAAAATTGTGGCGAGTCGTGACGTCACGTGAAACTTTTAAGCGCCTGTATTTATCGTCATTTTTCGTTTGTCAAATAAAAGAAAAAAAATGTGTACAATATTTTTTGGTAATCTATGTGTTAGACTAAATAGTTTTTTTTTGTCAACTTGCCTATATTGTGGTGTACATTCGGCTGTGGAAGCTGTGCTAACCTTCAACGGTGGAGAAGTCTCCTTTGGAGAAGGTGGCATGAATGCCGGTGTACACGCCGCAGGGCCTGGGCAGCTTGGAGGCGAGGGTCTTCATCGCAGACAGCATGTGGGCATCTTCAGGGGACGCCAGAACAGCTCCTATAAAGTGGTGCTTATAAAGTGGTAAAGTCTGTTATTCCAAGCCAAGGACCCAAGGTGACGTTTTAAGTTTTGCTTTCATTGTTAGAGGAAAAGGCCAAATTGCAAATTTAAGTGTTTTCTTGTGAGCATACATATGTTTTCCAACTTGAATCAACACAGAAACTTAGGCAGTTTTAGGTTGAGTTTAGTTTTCATAGGTCGAGAGCCATCTTTCAAGCGCATCAAGCTGAGTTCAGTCAACAAACACTGTTTCTGTGCATTTAGGGAAGATTGCGAATAGAAATATTACTACAGGGAAATAACAACAATCCTGCCTTATCACAGTTCCCACGCGGGCCCAGTGCGAATTGGGAACCTCACACACAACAAATTACTTTGTCGTTGCGAGCAGGTTTCCTCGCGATGTTTTCTTCCACCGAATTGCACGTGGTGTGTTCACGTGCACGACATAAATTCCGAAAAATTCAGAGGTCCGAGCATGGGGTTCGAGCCCTTGACTCTTTGCGTGAGATGTGGCCTCTGGGCATAGAGGACAGACCAACTAGAGAAACAATGATGGCCACCCAGTTCCGCAAACCGTCAGTTTATTTCAACTTACGAACTGTCACAGAAACTGTAAAGAGCCAATAACCATAGAGGAAAAAGCCACTGCGTTACGCGCGATCTTGGGCCGGCCGATAAGAGCACAGCGAACGCCGCCATGCTTTGGCGGAATCGTCTTCGAACAAATTCAATGACATTAGTAGGTACTCTATAAGTTCTGTCCTCTATGACTCTGGGCTACCACGACTTTTTTTGGAATGGGGGGGGCTTAGCGATTTGTTTTAATTTAATTTATTTAAATATGAATGACTGACCTTCGCGGAAGCATTTCAGCCACGCGTCGTGCCAAGTGGCTGGGATCTGGTGCAGCTTGAACCAGCCTTCGACCTCCTTGTTGTACTGGTAGTCGAAACGGAACTGCTTGCCATCTACGAAACGTAAAAACAAAACATGTAATCACTTCTGTATTAACAAACGTATAGGCAGAGCACAATAGAAGCGAACGGCGCTGTGTTGTCTTACCTGACCCACAAGAATAGGGCGTGATTTTTATGATTTGATTAGATAACATACTGTTAAGTGTTCCATGTGACGACCGATTTTAGAAAAACTCCTCTCCGTTTCTTTCGTGGACATCGTAAGAGGCGATTAAGGAAATACCGCTGCTTTGCGACGACAACCTGTCACTGTTATACCTGCTAACTCGAAACCTAAAAAAACATGCTAGAAGTGGCCACGACACGTGAAATAGTCATGGTTTTATCTATACAGCGTTGCGTGTCCCGTAAAGGAGTGTAGGTGTTTTATATGTTCATACAGTAGGCCAGTATTATCCAAATGAAAACATTTTTTTCACATAAATTCAAGCAGAGCTTCAAATAATTCGCCTTACGGAATTTCTTATGTAGGATATTTTATTATCCTTTAGAACGATGGTGCTTGATTTTGAGTAAAAAAAACCAGTAAAAGTTTGAAAAAAAGGTGCACATTATTTTCGAAAATGCCCAGGTGCACTGGACAGAGTAGAAATAAATTAACCGTAAATAAGTATTATAAATACCACGCCAAATTCTCTACAGGGTAGGCAAGAGCCAACGGAGCACCATGAGTTTCTATTCTGCCATGGTTCTCTCGCTTTATTCACAATCCCTTTTACGTACTCGTCGGTTTCGGGTACTTTTAATTTAGCCTCTTCTGAGAACATCATCCTGGTCGAGTACCATCGCGAACAGGGATTGTTGAGCCACTTACCTATGTTTGCAACTCGGTCGTGTAATACTAATCCAATAGCTAACATCTAGTCGGTCACATCGGTCATTGGTTACACGTCTAAATAGGGAACAGTGGCAAATGGCTCAACAATCCCGGTTCGTGACTGTACGTTCTTCAAAGATGTTAGGAAAGTTAATGGATGGCGCGTCCATTAACTTTCCTGACATCTCTTGTAAATCTGCTTACAGTCCTAGTTCCATCCATTTTCTCTACGTGCCCAATCCAACGCAACATGCTTTTCTCTATCCTTATTACAATGTTTTCTTTGAGGACACAACTCCTCTCTAATCACTGTATTACACACCCTGTCAGTAAGTTTAATGCCACTCATGCTTAAAAAACTGCAAAAAACACGTTTTTTTTTCTACGGAAGATCCCTTAAATAGTTACTTATTTTAGTTTAATTATTTACTTTTAAAGAAGATTCTGGAACTAAATATTCGGTGAGTCGCGTTTTCACCTAGTGTTCTGAACGAGCATTCGTTCGTTCGTGCGGTAGATAATAATTTTAAACAAAAAAAAACCGACTTCAAATTTGGGCTATACTGAAAGCATTTGTCTAATGAGGGTGACCTTCCATCACCAGCAGCAGGCCTGACTAATTGCTGAAATTATAATTTCCAGCCTGCAGGTGCATTCAGTATTGAAAGAATTATCCTTTAACTCCTAAGCATTAAGGAGTTGACCTTCCATCATCAGCTCAGTCATATTTTTTTTACTGCCAGACGTAAATACTGGTGTAGCTTTGAAAAACGTACTAAAAACATTACCTGTGCCTATAAAATTTGAGGGTTGCCCTCGATTTCCCTCATATTCCATCATCAGGTCAAGATATGCTGACAATGGCACCACCTGGAAACTATACCCTTTCAAACAAAAAAAGAATTTTCCAAATCGGTCCAGGCGTCTTCGAGTAATCAGCGAACACACATAAAAAATAATTGTAGAATCTGAAGTGCCGTATTACAAATACACACCGACGCCAGTTCTTGAGAATGGTCGTGCCACGCTCTACTGGGATCGATCTGTTATCACGGACAGGACTATTGTTGCCAATAAGCCTGATATCGTGATAATAGACCGATCACAGCGCCGTGCAGTGCTCGTCGACATCACCATCCCCCATGACGAGAACCTCGTGAAGGCCGAGAAGGACAAACTCAGCAAGTACCTTGACTTGGCTCACGAGGTGACCGACATGTGGGATGTGGATTCGACGATCATTGTACCGATAGTCGTCACAGCAAACGGTCTTATAGCGAAGAGTCTCGACCACCATCTTAGGAGACTCTCGCTAGACGGTTGGCTCAAGGGTCTGATACAGAAGGCGGTACTCCTTGACACGGCACGCATCGTCAGGAGGTTCCTCAGTCTGCAGCCCTAACCGCCGGTAGCTTGGGTCCTGCCCCGTTACCGACGGCTCCCTAGGTTAGGTTTTTATAATATTTGTATATTTTGTAATTTATTTTATTTTATTACTTTTATATAAGCATTGTAAAAATCTAACCTAAGATGAAAATAAATATGTGTGTATAATAATAAAAAAAAAAAAAGATCCCGACGAATTGAGAACCTCCTCCTTTTTTTGAAGTCGGTTAAAAACGCTCAACCGTTCGAATGTGTTCGTTCAGCGTTTTTTCATTTAAGTGAAAACAGATGTTGTCTGTTTTGAGCGAACATAAGCCGAACAGCCGAACATTTGTTCTGAGCAAATGTTTGCTCAGAACACTAGGTGAAAACGCGGCTCTCAGCCTGTCCCCTTAGCACGACAGGGCGCGAGTAGAGATACGCGCGAGATAGACTACGCCTGTCATTGTCTAAGTAGAGACGTCAGAATGTAACAGGTAGACTATCCCGCGCGCGACGAGACTAGAACATGTTAAACATGTTAGTGTGTAATAAATAAAATTAAAAAAATAAAAGATGCCGTGCTAAGCCTACTGGTGACAGATGGACGGACGAACAACGAAGTCTCAGTAATAGGGTCCTGTTTTCACCCTTTGGGTACGGAACCCTAAGAAATCAACAAATTACTTTTACTTACCAGTGAATCCTATCACCATGAGCGAAGACAGTAAAATAAAAATTCTCATTTTAAAAATATTAATTGCCAGGGTCGACGACGCTATGCGGTCGAATAATTATTAATTAGTGGTAAAATGAAGTTGAACGAATGTGTTTTGTAGTTAAAATTATCTCTATACCCAGGAAGGAGCGGTCATCGATGAACAAAAAACCGTGGGAAATATGCATTTGTGGCGTAGGGTCGTAAGCAGTTTCATGGGAATATGATAAGATGATAACTCACATAGTGACAACTTTGCAATAATAAGGAAACCAATTTGATTCTGCGTTTTGGTCTCATATCACCTTGATTTTGTTATACCCTATTACCAACATACCTAGATCTCAAAATAACTTGATGTCAAAATGGCAAATTCCCAAAATACCCATATTTTTTTCTCAAAACACCGGATTTTTAATATGACTGAATTTCAAAATATATGTCTAATAATAACTAAATATCAAAACACCTTAATCGCAAAACAACCAAATCCCAAAATACCTAAATTATAGGTTATACCTTCATTATGTGATTTTCTTGTTTATAGCTGGCCACTTGAAACTAAAATACTAATAAAGACTAAATGACATCAGGCAAACATCATTGATAATTATTGTCATTGTAGCTACCTACTCATAGTAATTATAGTTAAACCGAATGAATGCTTGTAAAAAAAATTAGGTATTTTGAGACTGCGACATTTTGCCATTTCGGTGTTTGAAGGAAATGTACATAATAATATCAATATTAAGTCGTTTTGAAAATTGGACGTTTTCCGTCAAAGTTGTTATGACTTTCATTCTTTTTAATAATGCGTCAATTTGATATTTAGGCATTATGGAATCATAGCCATTTGAAATTTAGTCAAATTAGTTAATAAGGCATTATGCTATTTGGTTTTAATGAACCCTAAGCGATTCTGCATCGTTTCGTATGTTCTGCCTACAGCTTTTGAGTAAGGGTGCCCCGTCGTATCGCATAACGTTTTTTGTCCTAACAATGTTTGGCATGCTGTTGAAAGGCCAAATACTGTATTCTCTTGATAATCTTTGCGCATACTTACTTAATGTATTTAAAGTCCTAAAGAATATTTGTGCCTACTATTGATAACTTTAAATTCTGAACTTACGTAAAGCAGAATTTACTAACAATTTGAAAGAACAAAGATAATTATTCGTTACAGTCACGAATCAAAAAATAAAGGACTGAGCTAGCGCTATCGATGATTTTGAATGAAGTAAATAAACATAAGTAAAATTATTTTATTCAGAAATAAAAAAAACTTTGTTTTTCGAGGCGGACTCGCGCACGAAGGCTTCCGTACCAAAGGCAAAAACAACCGCAATAAATCATATTCTTTGTACGAGAGGCGTCTATAGTATCTAGAAATTGCGTCGTCGGTGATATTATGTTTTACTTACCTACATCACGCCTGTATTCCCAACCGCGATAGGCAGAGCATTCGAAACGCTAACGTAGACAAAACCACAACTAATCCAGGTTTCTAGCCCGTCGTCAAAAATATATTTTAACCTATTTCCTTAGTCGTCATTAACGATGTTCACGGAAGAAACGGAGAGGTGTTAGACTAAATCAGACACCACACGAAAAACAAAACCTACTTGATTCCTCTATGTTATCGCTAGCCTTGTGTGTGAGTGTGTGTTATGTAGTTTTTGTCACACAGCGGAAGTGGTCATGATATTGTTTTAACATTTCATTTTAATTTGGTACCTAGTATTTTTTTTACATACACGTATAATCACGCCTATAATCCCAAATGGGGTAGGCAGAGCGCACGAAAAGTGAAATAGACATAACCATGATTATGACTATTTC
>BHDV01063476.1:372687-394099 GCA_005406045.1 Adoxophyes honmai
TTGTTCTACGGGTAATATCCAGCGAGGAATCAGGGGACTACGTTTCCATACAAAATATGACCGCTCCATTTCCTCTTAACACTTTAGAATTAGAAACATTAACGAACAATGTCAAGTACTTACTTAAAATTTAACCTATATTTAGAAACGCCAAGGTATGGTCCCGCAGATGCTGGCAGTGTGTCTTCGGCTCTCTCCGCCAGTTTACGCCAGAAACTCGTTTTATAAATATCTCTGAGTGTCGGTCTAAGGTCTCGACGAACATGAAAATAAACAGTATGTGCTATTTGGCTTTTAACGATGAAAGCAAAACGTTCCTTACGGCCCAGTTCCAAAGTGTAATGCATGACCTTGGTCTGGAGTAAAAGAGAGATACCATTATTGTCACTTTTCTAAACACCACTTTATAGGAGCTGTTCTGGCGTCGCCTGAAGATGCCCACATGCTGGCTGCGATGAAGACCCTCGCCTCCAAGCTGCCCAGGTCCTGCGGCGTGTACACCGGCATTCATGCCACCTTCTCCAAAGGAGACTTCGCTACCGTCGAAGGTTAGCACAGGTTCCACGTCGAAATGTAGACCAAAATTACGAAAATAACAATTATAAAGACGTGAATAGATCACGTTTACTACGCTGTGAGTGAGTCTCATAGTATTTTTTTGTTTATAACATGCAATTTTCAATTCAACGCAATGCAATTCAAGTCTACATCCTAGCTAACATTTATGTTCCCCCAGGCACTCCCCTCTCCAAGATCCCGGTAT
Organism: Adoxophyes honmai; assembly: GCA_005406045.1. Taxonomy (NCBI): domain Eukaryota; kingdom Metazoa; phylum Arthropoda; class Insecta; order Lepidoptera; family Tortricidae; genus Adoxophyes; species Adoxophyes honmai. The sequence goes on from BHDV01063476.1 coordinate 373,451, forward strand.
CCTGGGCCCCAAACGAGCCGGACAACTATGAGAACGGAGAGGACTGTCTGGTACTGCTGCCGAACGGGACTGTGGCTGACGTCCACTGCAGTGACGTCTACCCGTTCTTCTGCTACAAGAAGAGGTCAAAGCAAACGATAATTAACGGCTGTGGCACCGTCGATATCGGTGAGTACAGGACTGTAGAGAGAAGTATCCCAGTATCGTCATAGCGTTCAAAACACGAGGCACTCATACTCTCACGCCGGTAATCCCAAACGGTGTAGGCAGCAGAGCACACAAAACGCCACGTAGAAGAACTCATGACTACATCACGTTCCGTGGCCTTCAAGCGGAAGTTTTTTTGGTAATTTACTCCACAATTTTTTTGTAGTTTTATCATTCTCTTATTTTAGAAGTTACAGGAGGGGGACATTTTACCACTTTAGAAGTGTCTCTCGTGCAAACTAACTTAGAAAAAAGATGTATTAGAAATCTCATTTAAAAACCTATCATAGATATTGGTAGCCTAATGGTTTGACCTGTACAGAGGGTCCTGGGTTCGAATTCCAGGCTAGCACTGGTGAATCCGCAATTCGAACTTGCACGGAAATTATGAGCGAAATCTAATTCGATAATAACTACGAGCTATCCAATGGAGGAATCGGCAAACAGAGAGTCGTAGTAATTCAATGCTGTGTGTGATGTTGATGTGATGTCCCCAATCCGCATTGGGTCCGCGTGGAAACTATAGCCCAAGTGGGCTGTTTAGGCTGGATTATTATGTTATATTATTATGGAAACACTGAGAGTAATGACCATCCCCTGCTCCAGGCTACACCCTGGACGCGAGGACCGGCAGCTGCTACAAGTTCCACCGGCAGCCGCAGAGCTGGCCGCGCGCGTACGCCGCGTGCGCCGCCGAGGGCGGCTACCTGGCCATCATTAACAGCGAAATTGAAGCCCAGGTAAGATTTTCAACCTTTTTTCTTTTTTTTAATTACACAGAGTCGTTCATCTAATTCAATCTCAGCACGCGTTCGTGAAAAAAGCCGTGGTAGCCCAGCGGTTCGACCTGTGGTCTTTCAAGCAAAGGGTCGTGGGTTCAAACCCCGGGCTCGCACCTCTGAATTTTTCGGAATTTATGTTGCAATATCGAATTTGATATTTATCACGAGCTATTTGGTGAAGGAAAACATCGTGAGGAAACCTACATACAACGACGAAGTAATTTAACGTTGTGTGTGAAGTACCCAATCTGCACTGGGCCCGCGTGGGAACTATTTCCCAAGCCCTCTCATACTGAGAGGAGGCCTGTGCCCTGCAGTGGGACGTATATGGGCTGATGATGATGATGATGATGACGCGTTCGTCGCCTTTACACTGAACTGTCTGCGGACCCTCGTCACCTATAATACTCAGGCCGTGACACCAGGTCTGACGTGCCTGGAGGATGAAATCTTTCCTGGCCTGTGAACTGCGGCTGCTCGTGAACAGAGCGATGGCAGTTGAAGGGCAAGGGATTAGCACGAAACATGTAGAGCTAAACATGTTTTAACATGAGTTATCTGTAATTTTCAAGATGAGTGAGTCTCACGGTACTTAAATGTTCCGGCTAGTATAGTCCATTCGATAAGAAGCGGTCACCTTTGCATTGTTCCGCCTTGCACGTGTCACCCCTTGTCAAAAGATGCTGCCTCCTAGACAAGAGATGCCGGAGGAATTTGTTGCTTGGCAGTTTGCATGAAAGCACCGCAATGAGTTGTGTTTGTTGAGACGGCAACGTATGTCGAAAAATACGTTCATTACTATTACGTCAACTCGTATTTGTAATAAAAACAGTTATTTTGCGAACGTGCAAACAAAATTCGGTGATTTTGATGTTTTTCAAATGCTTTAAAAAGCTATTAAATCCTTAAATTTTTAAAGAAGAACTACTGTAACATATGAATAAACTCTTTTTCTAGGGATTAACGGAAAGTATTATTTTACTAGCAACACAGATTTCTTTTACTTAGCCAATTTTTTGAAGGGTTTTCACAAAAATACGCGTCAGAGCTGTCTTTCACTTGAAAATTTTCCATTAAAATTTACCATAAACGATATAAACTTCTTATTATCTGATAGACAATATAGTCTTTTAGGGATTAACGGTGTAACATGAATCAAATTATTGGTTTTTATTATTCAAATATCATTTTACATAATTTTTTTTCTCATTGATTTTAATGTAATTACAAATGAAACAATTTTATTGTAAATTTACAGAATATGTTTAGTCTAACCATATTTTTTTCATGGCTAAATATGAGTTAATTTATTTTTCACGATTTTTTAAACATTGGTCCAAAACCACTAAGGTCAGGTGGGGGAAGAGAAACGCAGGGATAAGAGGGCTCTACAGACCATAATCACTCATAACTCGACGAGTTATGATCTGTGGTGCCTCTTACCCCTGCCCTGCCCCTGAATTTCTCTTCCCCCACCTGATCTTAAATTACGTTCGTAAAAAATGTTTGCGCCCTCTTAATGTATACCATAAATGCGTGTAGTGACCGTTGCTGAACGAATAGATTTTAGACTAAGGTAAAAATCCAAAATTTAGACCAAATTAAATCGGCAATTGATGGCTCATCGTCACTACACGAATGCACGAGGAAGGCGGCCATCAGAGAGGAATGGCGACGCGTTGTGAAGCTTGCCACCAACACCTGAAATGATGACCACGACCGCTCTGTCAAGAGCGACACCGACAAGGAAGAAGACCTACATACTTTGGATTTTTCTTATTATAATAAACCCTGGACTGTCGTCCCCCCACAGGTCATCCGAGACCTGTACTCCAAGAGCCCTGACTCCTCGATGCCCGGCAACTTCGTCAAGCACTCCTCGCACATCGGCTTCTGCGACTGGGGCGAGCGCGGCCTGTGGCTCACTATCCACGGTAAGCATACTATTTTATGACTAACTAGCTTTTGCCCGCGGCTTCGCACGCGTTAAATTCGGGCTAACAAAGAAGAGATTTCGGAATTATTAGTAGGAAGCGCCCGCCAGAATAGCCAGCAGATAGTAGATTTTTCCTACTTTCTCGACACTTATCGTCATATTTTGGAAAATTCAAATAAAATCTTTATAAATTGTAGCCTATGTGTTATTCTGATGTATAAGCTACATTATTATAAAGTGTCATTAAAATCCATTCAGTAGTTTTTGCGTGAAGGAGTAACAAACAGCCATCCATCCATACATCCATCCATCCATACTCACAAACTTTCACGTTTATAATATTAGTAACATTAGATTTAAACTCAAGTCTAGAGTGCGTACGGTTAGAAGTAACTGGCCCCAAAGTAGGCAGAGACTGTGTCATTGAACTATGGACTTGTAGCATGTGACACGAGAAACAAATATGGTTAAAAACATTCCTTTGTCCATATTATTCGTGCTTGAACACGTACGCGTTACATACGTGTTTTTATGTTGGACTTGTGTTGTTATGTACAAGTTAACTAGATGTATGTGTCGAAGGCGGATTGTATAATCCGCCGTTTTACATAACGCCTAGCCGTTTTGCAAAACAGCGCCGTTTTGTAATGCGGCGGCTCAACGTTTAGCCAGATTGAATGCGGCTGAACGAAAAACCGCCGGAATGAATTCGGCGCTGAACGTTATTCATAACGGCTAGGCATAATGTAATACGGCGAGAGATTAGCCGCCACTTTGTCGTTTTTAGTTCAGATTTTTAACACTCGTGGCGCTGCCTAACATAAACAGTAGAGGATTTAGAGATTATAATAGGTTAGGTTAGGTTAGATTACATGAGATTACATTAGATTAGGTTAGGTTAGTTTATTTTATTTATATTTATATTTATTTTATTTAGCATTCTTTGTTTTGTTAGTATTGTTTACAATGCGGCTAAACGTGGGCCGCCTTTTTGAAGAACGTTTCGCAACTACAATCCGGCTGAACGTTGAGCCGCCGTTTTACAAAACGGCGCTGTTTTGCAAAACGGCTAGGCGTTATGTAAAACGGCGGATTATACAATCCGCCTGCGACATATGCATCTGCGAAACTGTGGCGACTCTAGCGCACCTAACAGCACGTCCCAATGTTCAATCTGTCGACGGATTAACTAACTATAGGTGAGATAATGATTAATGATAATGATAATGACACAACAACCGTATGATCATCCGTCGTAGTATGTCGTAGTTAACCTGGATGCAACTTCCAACCATGTATTTACGGATTTCGGTCCACTCTCCGGAGACAGCTTTGGACTCTTTCTCACAAATACATTTTAATTTCTTGTATACAGGCGAAACCTTACAAGAGGTAGGCTACGACAAATGGTCAGGCAACGCGCCTGTGAACACCACCGACGCCAAGCATGCTTACGGGCAGTACTGCGGCGCTGTCGTCCGACAGGGCAATTTGCTGAACGACGTGTGGTGCGACCTGGTCACGCCGTTCATCTGCGAGAAGGCTCCCGACAGCCTCATCAGCGAGAACGACCTTTAAACACCTGTTTTAACGCACTTAATGACATCGAACGTGACTATATAATGTGCATTGTTGTTTATAATAGCATACCACAAGAATTGCGTCAGCTACAGGGCAATTTATTTATGACAAAATTAAGAAAATGGCTGATAGAAAGAAGTTTTTATAGCATAAGTGAATTTTTTGAATGGAATGAATAATTTGTGACATTGACGATAATTTTAATGTAGTTAGGTAGTAAATAAGTATAACAATAATACGAATGGTGAGATTAAATTTGTATAATAAATGTATGACAAACAAAAAATGACATTGTATTGTATTGATGATTATATTATATTGTATTGATGACTGTAAAATTATAAGAACAAATAGAAATTGTTAGTAAAAATTTGCATGCTATTAACGGCAAACATGAGAAACGAACAAATATATAATTGTAATGACCACCTGTACTGTAATACCATGTTTCAGCAAATAAATATTCTTATTCTTATTCTTATTCTAGGTACTTCAGTTCCTTCTCTGTGCTCGCTGTCCGGAATCTGTTACCTTGTGACACCAGGAAATCGCAAGCCATTGCGATCCTGCGGAATTGTTTGTTCATTCTAATATATAACTTAGTCTATAGTATTGTATTATGTGTATTTTTATGTACTTGTATATTTATGTCTAGATTGATTGTAGAGTTATTTTATATATTATTTTGATATATTTCTCCTCAACTTTCTTTGTGCTTACTCTAATTTCACTTTCTTTTTCAATTGCTCGAAGGTCAGCAGGATTATGTTCGCCTTTATACTTTGTATTTAGTTCTGTACTTGTTATTTCATCATATTTATTTTGTGCCATAAATAATTACATACATACAATAAACATATAAAATTACGTCTTGTGTATTAATGGTGTTGGGTCCTCCTCTCCATTCCTCCCGTGAATGTTGTAAGAGCCGACTAAGATAGGTAGGTTTTATTGTCACGCGTTTCGGCAGCACCGTCGGAGCGCGCGCTCAGGGATGAACGGGGTTATAGTATAGTTGGGTTATATATCATAGTATAGTATTAGTTATACTTAGTATCTATTTCAAAGTCGCGCGCTTGAACAGCACCGTTCGTTGAACGCGTCTTACGCGTCCTATTCGCCCGACATCCTTGTTGAGCAGCGCGCTACCCTGCGGCGCGTCTAGCGGCGTGGCTATAAAACCAGGACAGGCGACTATTAAAGAAATGCTTTAGGCGACAGGCTAACAAGTCACTATTATACTTTATTAAAAATCAGTGGCTAAGACGTATATATTTGACTAGGTACGTGTGGCGTTTCCAATCCAATCAGACCAATCCCCCAATTGTAAGTGGTATCAGCAAATATGATTGTTTACTATCATGCCCATTTTTTTTGGGTTCGGTATCGCAGAGGGTATAAATGAGACAAATAAACGGTTACACAGCGGCTGCAAAAGCATCTACAATGTTTTGTGGAAATTTCAACTTTCTAGCTATTGCGGTTCTTGAGATACAGCCTGGCGACAGACAGCGAAGTCATAATATTAGACTGCGATTTATAAAAACATAGTGAATGAAATATTTAAGGGGAGCTTTCATACTAAAACGTATTTTTGCCTATTTTAGCTCGATATCAACAAATGGTAACTGACACTAGTTAACCTAGTAAATAGTACAGAACCGTTTGCGCGCGAGTCCTACTCCCACGTGGCTGTTTCTTTTTTTTAACATAACAAAAAAACATCAGTAATACTTTGTTTTGCAGTGATACACCGAGATAATAAAACAACATCTAAGATTCTTCACATTAATTATGTATATCGTATAAAGATTAAAAAATTAAAAGAAAAAAAAACTGCACCTACCCTTGCCTCATTTGCATCCCCCAATCCCAACGACACGTTATTTTCTCTTCAAATTTACATTTCCTCTAGAAATGAGTACTTAATTAGAATTTAAATTAGTTAAGAAGTTTGTTCGGAAGCCGCAACCACGCCAATCGGTTGTCCTGCCAACAATATTGCCATTACGTATAGGAAACCAGAGATAGAGATAAAGAGAGAGAGAGAAGACGAGAGATAGTAGACGAAAGAGAAAAAATGAGTAAGGCTGGTTTTAGTGTCATGCGGACCGTCAGTGTTAGGCTTAGGGAGCGTTTTGGTAATTTGGACGAGCCCGTACGGATGACCGTCAGCGAGGACAGCTACGCAATACAAATCGGTCTGCGCGAAGCGATCCGTACTGACGGTCCGCATGACATTAAAACCAGCCTAATTCGACAAGTTAGTGTATAAGTTGTATAATATTAAATTTATAAAGTGATCCCTTCCTGGACCAACTTTCGGTTTTGTATTGTGGTACTAAATAATCTAAAAATATATAAATCAACTGACCTACATCGCGCTAGCAAAGTTTCGAAGGTCGTTTACATGAAGTAATATTACTTCCAACTTTCTCTCTGTGATTTTTTCTGGAGAGAGATCTCTCTATTGGAGTCTTTCATACATACATATTCTCACGCCTGTATTCCTATGAGGGGTAGGCAGAGCATATGAATTCTTTCGTCACAATTTAAGCTCCAAACACTCTGACAGCGGCGCGGTGGCGTGATGGTACGAATGCGTTTATTTCCCGACCGGTGCGATGCGCTCGTACCTTCGTTAGATTTTGAATATTGCAACCACGTTACAGACTCGACCGAATCGAAATAGATGCCAAAATACAGCCAAAAGGAAGAGCAATGCTTTGACGCGATTTCATTAAGTGTTGTACAGTCAGCTGCAGAGAAAAGAACCCCCCGCCCATACAATGTTTCATTGCTAGGGGGTTACCTTTCTCTGCAGCTGTCCGTACTACTTAGATTAGGTTTAACTGCCTAGAGACAGGGCAACTTGAATAAAGCAGTGTCACCATTGAATCAGTTTCACTTGGCCTGTCGATTCCTATCCCTAAAGTTAAACTAAAGAGCTCATGTGACGTTACAGTAGGTAAAGAAAAGATGGCACGCTTGGTTTTCATACAAATGCAGGAACTCGCGGTATCTATTTCAATATTAAATAAATAAATAAATAAATATCACTGGACAATATTTACACCAATCACCTAGTCCCAAAGTAGGCAATTTAATGCCTGTGTTATGGGTACTAGACAACGGATAAACTTACTTATATACAGATAAACATCCAAGACTCGAAAGCAAACATTCGTATTCATCATACCAACATCTGCCCCGACCGGGGATCGAACCCGGGACCTTAAGCTTCACAGTCAGGTTCTCTAACCGCTAGGCTATCCGGCCGTCATATTAATATTAGTCTATGATTACAATCGATTATGTAAATCCAGCCCAGCTGGTAGCCCAGCGGTTCGACCCGTGGCCCCTCAAGCAGAGGGTCGTGGGTTCAAACCCCGGGCTCGCACCTCTGAATTTTTCGGAATTTATGTGCGAAATCGAATTTGATATTTATCACGAGCTATTCGGTGAAGGAAAACATCGTGAGGAAACCTACACGCAGCGACGAAGTAATTCAACGTTGTGTGTGAAGTTCCCAATCCGCACTGGGCCCGCGTGGGAACTATAGCCCAAGCCCTCTCCTACTGAGAGGAGGCCTGTGCCCTGCAGTGGGACGTATATAGGCTGGTGATGATGATGATGATGTAAATCCAACCCGCTTCCGCGTATCAGTGCGTCTGGAAGTGGATAGAAATAGGAGTAGTGCTTTGAAAAATCTGATACTTCAGAACGTGGTGAGGTAAATGTCTCATTGCTCAATACTGATACACAGGGTGGCCGAAAATTTACCGTAAACATTTTAACCAGTGATGGGGTATGTACGCGTCTAAAAACCCCTGTAACATATTTTACACATGTTTCATCGCTTTTCAGGTTATTGCGCCCTGTGTTTTACCTATCTTACAAATCCCATCGCACGACACTGCAATGCTACGACTAAGAGCCAGAAAACAAAAGACACGGCAATATTTTCCAATCATCGTATTTTTTGGCATGAAAATTCCTGGAAAAAAACTTCACAGGGATTTTCAGATGCGTATACGTATACCCGACCATTGGTTAATTTATTTACGGCCATCTTGTGTACCATGAGCGTTTTATGTCTTAAATTAAATCCACTTCGTTCAAACTTAACCCATATTGCTGTTACATACTATAGTGCCCATGTAACACTAGTACAGCGTCAAATATTCGGACATTTACCTTTACATTATTTACTAACCTAATTGGTGTAAATTCTTCAACACGTGCACAGTGGGGTACTCGTCCACTTTTCTTTCGTTCTTTACTTCATGTTGAACTGTAAACAGTTTATTCTGATCATCATTCCCAACCTGTAACAAAAAGAATAACGCGCTGTATGTAACGTCACACAGTTTAAGTGATGGGAATTGACAGTCCGAGTGAAACCCATTCAAAGATGACGCCGCCTTATTCAAGTTATCGTGTCCCTAGGCAGTCAAACCTAATCTAAGTGATATAAAACTAAATGAAATCGCTTCAAAGGAAAAGCATCGCTCTCCCTTTTGGCTCAATTTTGACACGCGAAGTACATGCACTTGAGTCATCTATTTCAATACAAATCTGTGGTTTTACTCGAAAAAAGTCGCTACGGTCCAAATATGTTGAGGTAAATCTTATTCGTTGGTTGGATATGATTGGCGCAACATATTATTTGGTATCAGCAATTTATATATCATTAGATCATTACTTAGTTTTAATGACTCAAACATCGACCTTGTACTTTCTAGTGTGGAATTTGACAGATGTCACCCGCACCATGCTATTGAAAACACTGTAAACGCTGCGTCGGCGCTGCACGGGCGTTCACGGGGCGATGCCGCTCGAAAGATGCCAAGTGGACGCGGGCCCTAACGGCCTAAATCCAGTGCCACGTTTAGCAATTTCAGGGTAACTAGATGGTTAAACGTAATATTGCAGTGACAGGTTGCTAGCCCATCGCCCACAATACACTAACCCTTTCCCAGAGTCGACTCTTACGACACCCACGGGAAGAAAGGGGGAGGTGCTATTCTAACCCAGTGTACCTGATTGATATCCCTACAAAACAGTTGATTAACAAGTAGGTACACGTAAAGCAATACCGGTGTCACCAACATGCCATCCGAATCTGGTTGGCTTCTAACGAAGGTCCAGAAGTCGCTGCATTTCTTAGCGACACCCTCGTTGTCCCCTGCTTCCTGCTTGAAGTCGATGACCAAGTGCTGAGGTCTCAACGGCTCCCAGCATACCAGGCCTGCATCCACTTCTGATGTTGTTGGGATTACCTAAATGTGAACCGACCAGAATTTAATAATTATTTATGTGGTTGTGCTCTAATACATACATAACATCACGCCTGTACGGTCAAGGACTTTAATTCATGAGCCACCATGGAACCTTTTCAAAGAAAAAACATTACGATCTCCCTTGATAGTTTATGGGATGTCATTATGACGTTTACTGTGAATTGGTTCCATGGTGGCTCATGAATTAAAGTCCTTGACTGTACCCCAAAAGGGGTAAGCAGAGCAAACAAAACGCTACATAGACAAAATAACTATTTCACGTATCGTGGCCACTTCTAGCATATATTTTTTGGTTTTAAGGTGGCAGGTACAATGGAAAAATGTGTTCTAATACAGGATTATAAACGAAAGGAAGAATGAGTTTCCTAAATAATCACGAGAATTGTAGTAGTGTATAAGACACAGAAAGAACAGTAAAGAACTATAAATATTCAAAGTAGATACCTACATTTAGCATAAAGTGAGACCAAAAATTTGAAACATTTCAAAGCGAACTGACACTAAAACAGTCAAATAAAAAACGATGTGGATTTTTGGTGCGTTAGACAACAGCACTGATGATGTAGATAAATATAATAATGAAATATGGATTAGTTATTCAATCAAACACAATGTGAAAAGGTAAAGAATGTGCAAACAAAAAACTCTTCAAGTGTACCTTAGTGGTCTCAATCGAGGTCACACTGCTCGTGGGCATAAATGGCGGTGCGCCAGGTATATTATAGAGGCACTGGCAACACAGACAGCTCAGGAAGAAGGTCAGCCAGTCCGTCACCACCTCCACAAATCGCCACCGCGCCAGGAACCTCGCCACCAGAGGATGGACTGAGTACGCGTTGATCGTGAACATCAATGGTGCATTCCTTGTGGTTTATGGGGCTATATCTGGTGGAAAATGAAAGTGAGAAATTTAAAATGTCGTGTGGTGTAGGGTTTCGAGTGACACCTCTCCGTTTCTTCCGAGGATGTCAGTGGTCATGGTCAGATGGAAGTGGGTTTAGGTATTCTTTAAGAGACAGGCTAGCAACCCATCACTATTTTACTACCTCATACATCTATTTTCAAGCCCAAAATGATGCTGGAAGTGGCTGCGAAGCGTGAAATAGTCATAATCATGGATATGTCTATTTCACGTTTCGTGTGCTCTGCCTACTCGTACCCCATTTGGGAACATAGGCGTGATTTTACGTATATTATGTATGTATACTTCAGGCGAAAGGCTAGTAAACTGTCACTTTAGTACGTCTGAAGTTGAAACCCAAAAAATATGCTAGAAATGGCTAAGAAACGTATGATTGACATGGATTTGTCTGCGTAGCGTGTCGTGCGCTCTGTTTACCTCATTCGGAAGAGCCAGAGTGCTAACATACATTTTTAGGTTTTGTGTTGGCAGGTATAATAGTGACAGGTTGTCAGCCTGTCGCTTAAAGCAAATCTAAAGCTACTTTCTTAGTCGTCTCTTCCGACATCCACGGAAAAAATGGAGAGGTGTTATTCTATACCAATACTACAGGTCGTCTTTTATTTTTAGGACGGTAGTACAACAGTAGGTCCTCAAATGTCCTAAGTTCTCTTCTACTACTGTTCGACCTGCAGAAAGGGTTCCACGGTACTAGACGCGGCATGTGTAGAATATGGCGAATTCAGCGTAGATTTGCTTCTCTTAGTCTTCAAGATGGAGATTGAAGAAGAAAAACAAACTGCTGCTCTCACAGCAAACGTGTTTCACGACGTCAATTTTCGTCCTTCTCAGGACAATTGACTTTGAAAACTTCCGTCTGTATGTGGCTGGTCCATAGATTTTATATGGATTGACTGCGTTCTATATTCCAATTCGAGATTCCGAACGGAAAAATTCCGTATGCATGCGGCCGGCCTAACGGTCGCATGTTTTGGCAACAACGTCAATGATTAATACTGTATACCTACAGGCCCTTTCCGACCGGGCACGTTCACCTGGGTGGACTTGTCGGCTCACAACATTTTTCAAAGTAGCAATGACCACCGCTCGAGTGAACTGTGGGTAATTACCTCCTACATTTACGGTAGTGCCTTTAGTACACCTCAGAGGTGTACCCAAGGCCAGGCTCAGAACAATAGGCCCTTGTCCACCACGGTGAACTTGTTACATGGACTCCGAGTCAGGAATGAGCACGTTACAAGATTCTTCTATTTAGTTCAACTTAATTTGACAGAAACCAACAGTTATTACTTACTTTAACTGGATTTTTCCGCATCCGATAAATATTTCCAAGCGTTTAGAAGCAAAAAGAAGTATAAAACGTGGTAAAAGATTTCAAAGAAATATAAGGCGCCAATAACAAATGTCAATTATTATCAAATGTCAAGGATGTCTTGTTTTGACAAGAACGATGTAAAGAGTAATTTTGGAAGAAGATCCAATGTCTTTGTCGATAGCAGATTAAAAGTTGTCCTGAATTAATGGTCAGGCTTGAGACAAATTAAAAAGCGCTGCCAGGTAGGTACAAAGAAAAATACACGCCTTGCAGCATCATTTACTACAATTGAAATTGAAAAATTGAATTTTGGTCTTGAAACAGATGAAAAAGATTAATTATAATAGTGACAGATTGCTAGCCTATCGCGTAAAACATACATAAACTTTCTTAGTCACCTTTTACGATATCCACGGAAGAAAATGGAGACGTGTTATTGTAATCTGGCTTTATACAGAACTAGTTAACTAGTTACCTAACTAAAATATATGTAATTTGCTCTGTCAATAACTGAACTGAAGCCATTCGTATTTTTAAAAACAATTGTTCGCACCATTTACGATGTAAAAATAATCATTTCGCAGCATCCTGCAAGATAACGGATGAATTGTAAAAATACCCTAATACGAAATATCGTATCAGTAATAAACTGCCAGCCATTGCAGGACGTCATTACTGTTGGGTTTGTGAAAAAACAAGAACAATGAAATTCAAGCCTAACCTCTGCATCTTCATACTTTCTTTGGGATTGATTGGTGAGTTTAAATTTCTAATAACAAACCTACTTTTGTTCAGACCAACTTCAATAGTTTTGTGCTTAATTGTGGTTCCCTTTTTAGGGTTCCGTACCCAAAGGATAAAAACGGGACCCTATTACTGAGACTTCGCTGTCTGTCTGTCTGTCTGTCTGTCCGTCCGTCCGTCTGTCTGTCACCAGGCTGTATCTCACGAACCGTGAGAGCTAGAGAGTTGAAATTTTCACAGATGATGTATTTCTGTTGCCGCTATAACAACAAATACTAAAATTAAAATAATTATAATAATTAAGGGGGGCCCCCATACAAAAAACGTGTTTTTTTTGCTATTTTGGATCTATTTAAATAACCGTAACAGGTAAATACTTGAAATGCTCACAGAATATTTAATTAAATACTTACTTTAAAAGGAAATAATTAAAATAAAATAAAATTAGTATTTAAGGGGGGCTCCCATACAAAAAACGTGTTTTTTTTCTATTTTGGATCTATTTAAATAACTGTAACAGGTTAATACTTGAAATGCTCACAGAATGTTTAATTAAATATCTTCTTTAAAAATAAATAATTGAATAAAAATGAAATTAGTATTTAAGGGGGGCTCCCATACAAAAATTCTGATTTTTTGCAGTTTTTGGTACGGAACCCTTCGTGCGCGAGTCCGACTCGTACTTGGCAGGTTTATTTCTGTTCTTCTGATTAGACCACATAAAGAAACAAATTCATTTCATCTTATATTCATATTCATCAATACATTTCCCGTGTGGTGCCGGGTTAGAATAGTACCTCCCCCTTTCTTCCCGTGCGTGTCGTAAGAGTCGACTCTGGGAAAGGGTTGGTGTATTGTGGGCGATGAGCTAGCAACCTGTTACCACAATATTATTATCATGTTTGACCATCTGGTTACCCTGAATTTGCTAAACGTGACACTGGATTTTTGAATTCATGTGCTCTGCATACTCCTCCTGGGAATGCAGGCGTGAGAATATGTATGTATGTATGTATGTGTTATAAAAGGCAACAAACGATAATAATTTCAATTTGAACAAAACTGAGCGTCTGTTATAATCAAATTAGTCAAGAAAAACGTCGATGTCGTTTGCATATTAACGCGAAGAATTGTATGGAAACTGTGTCGACCGCGGCAGTTGTGCAAACGTGCCGCCTGGAGGCGCTATCTCAGTCTCCATAGTTTCTTAATAGACTTAATTACACTAGACGCTCTGGAGTCAGTAAGGCCCTGTCCAGAAGTACGCGCGAATTGGTCGCGTATTGGAGTACATTGCTTGTTCACGATGCGTCGTAATTTCATTGAGCGTGACAAATGCAGCAATGAATAGACAAACGCGTTCAAAATCGCGGCGTATTCGCTCTTTCTGGACAGGGCCTAATAAATCTTCTGACTGTGTCCAGACGGCAAGCTGTTCCGGTTCGACTACGACTACTACCAGGAAGCTGAGGGTTGGATGAAGCTGCACCACATCCCGGCGACCTGGGCGGACGCGCGCCTGCGCTGCCACCGAGAAGGTATTGCGAATATTACCAGCCTGCACAAACGACCCGTGTGGTGTCCGGCTTAGAATAACACCTCTCCATTTCTTCCGTGGATGTCGTAAGAGGCGACTAAGGACATAGGTTAAGGTATATTTGGGCGACAGGCTAGTACCTACCCGTCACCTTAAAACCTGAGAAATATAATTAATATGTTAGAAGTGGCCACAAAATGTCAATAGTCATCGTTTTGTCTATGTAGCATTTTGTGTGCTCTGCGTACTAACCTTAAGATTGGTTTGACGTCACCCGAATTAAATTTTCAAGCCCTGCTAGCTAATAACTAGGCTTAGGGCTTTTGGATGCTCGCCGTGGTTCTAGAATCTATGGAGTCGCCATTATCTCAAATATATTTTAGCTGTCAAATCAAAGTGTAAAAAAATAATTGTCATGATTTATGCGGATATACCTATCAGTAATTAATTAATTTTATAATAACTCTACACAAGTAACAATTTATAGGTGACGTGATTAAAATATTATAATTATACGAGTATGATTTACTTCATCGATATGCATCCTCTTTAATAGGTACTACTGTTGTGAATGTAACAGACTACTGACAAGTATTAACTGTTCACTAGACTATTTTTTGGACTTCGAAAAAAATCTTATAAAAATTATAACATAATGGCGACTCCATGGATTCTAGAACCACGGCGAGCATCCAAAAGTCCTAAGCCTACTAATAACAAAACTGACCTACTTCATATAGTAAGGTTGTGGATGAACAATGCTGAGGTTTATTATTATTTAATTCAATGAATTAGTGAAATGCATGTTGCGTTGTTGGTTTGGGGACGTGGATATATTGGATGAAACAAGGGTGTGTACAGTGTAAGTAAATCTACAAGGGAAGCGATGTTCTACAAAAAGAGGCCAAATTAGAAGCAACCGAAACCGACGAGCGTGTATGACGAGAGTGATGAATGTGAGTGAAGCGAGAGAAGTATGCAAGAATATTGTCTCTGCCTACTCTGCAGGAATAGTGCGTGACGTTCATGTGTATGTACGAATTAGTTACTGTTAGTTCTATAGCGAATAATACAATGATAGGTAATACAATGGAAGTTCTCTTCTCTCCCAGGAGCTGTTCTGGCGTCAACAGAGACCGAGTTCATGTTGCTGGCTATGAAGAGAGTCTTGCGGAACTCGCAGGCGCCTGACCCCTGCGGCGCCTACACGGGCACTCACGCGACGTATTCCAAAGGCGATTTCTATTCCATAGGAGGTATTGGCAAATTCTAAACTGAAAACTCTATTCAGATTTAACCCTCTGCACTGTGGATTTAGAATGTCACCTCTATTTTTCCGTTGGATATAGCAAGAAGTGACTAAGGAAATTGATTAAAAAAAAAGTGCGGTCTAAACATTATACGATTCATATACTGCTTAGTAAGAGTTATGTTATACACCCGCCTTAAGCCTTAGCAGAGCGCTATCTCGTCACGCCATCATCGCGCCCCGCGTATGCCTTCCGCACCTCTCAGCGGGTTCTACCGCTGACCACGACTGTGGCCAGGTAACTGATGGTCGTGTCCATGGGCGTAGCCAACCTTGGGCCCAGGGTGGGGCAGCGATCAACCTATAGCCAGTACTACAACCTATAACCTGTACCCAGTTATTTATGTTTAATTAGCCACCTTATAGTTCAGAGCCAGGGTTAGGTAAGCGCCCCAGCTTGCCCCAGTGTGGCTACGTCCACGGTCGTGTCCGTGGCTGCATCTTCTCCGCCAGTGAGGTCGAGTCCCCCCTCCCCGTTCGGGAACCTACTAACTGGCGGTCAGGTGAAGAGTATCAAGTCCGGTGTGGGGTCGCGGAAGGGATGGCGGCGCGCGCGAGGTCGTCTGCAGCCGGATGAAATGGCGCAGGGATTCTACGTCTAGGTCCCGAGCAATGACGTCGTTACGAACGTAACGAAGGGCTTAAGCGATGAGCATTTGAATACATCCGCGCATGTTGCTAGCAAAGCGGGGCGGGACGCTTGACACTGACCTCGGGAAGATCGCGATCCATGCCTATGTAACGGAGGCTTTAACAATCTAATATTTTTTTCCATGCCAGGTGTCCCGCTGTCACGTATGCCGGTGTCGTGGGCGCCAGGCGAGCCGGACAACGCTGACAACAACGAGGACTGTCTGCTGATGCTGCCCAACGGAACCCTCGCTGACGTCAACTGCTCTGACGTCTACCCTTACGTCTGTTATAGGAAGAAAACTCCTACCGTAGCTATGACCAACTGTGGAACCGTTGATACAGGTTGGTAAAATCCATAGAGAACAGACCAATTAGAGAAACAATGATGGCCACCCAGTTCTGCAAACCGTCAGATTATTTCAACTTACAAACTGTCCCACCGCCGCCACGAGAAGCTAGATGCAGCTACAAAAAGTAGTTGAAGCGCGCGACAGCCACATTTTTAGTTCAGATGGCTGTTTAGTGGCCGATGCGGGCCACAAGAAGCGAGTTGCGGCGATAGTAGCATTTGGCGGCCACCGGCGTTAACCGTGTTTGCGGTTTCCATATAAAATGTATGAAAACTTCAGGAAATATGCCGGTGGCGGGGTTTTGTGGCTGTGGCTATGGCCGGTGGCTCGTATCGTATTGATTATGATGTTTTGATATATATTTGTTTAAAGCGCAAGGAAAGCACAAAGGCAACCCAGAGACCTAAGATGTACTGCGCCATGTATCAGCTGTTTTATCTTCTGCATGGGACCACAGCAGGGCATCTTGTTTCTGGATTTTATTTTCTGAGTAACTAATAAAAACTGGCAGGTTTTGCTTGACATTATCTTCAGTAAATTAGTTCTATATGTTCTTTAGATGTGTTTAGGATTATTTATTCTAGTCTGGCAACAACCGCAACCTGTATCATACAATAATTCATTCATGCATCCCACAAACCTTAATTCATTCGTTCGATATTCCTTCCAAATGACTCTTCCAACCTAGTCACGTAGGTGAACACACGTTCTACCTTTAAATCATGTAAAACTATAGTTTCCCTATTTTTCCTGCTCTGCTCCTGATATTTTATCATATTTCTTGACACGAACTGACGGACAAGGGTGTAAAGCACATAATTATCTTGGAAGAAAGCAAGTACTCAACAGCGCTGCCACGAGGGACGAAACAGCAAGTATTATACACCCGTGACATTGGACATAAGGTAACTACCATCTTTATTTCTTTCTTCCTGTCGTTTTCATCCTGTTTCTGACAAGATGTCAAGTAGGTATTAAATTTAACATCCATTTGGGTCTCTATATAGTTCCGTTTTGCATAGTTGCCGAGATTTTTAAAGTGTATACCGAAGCACTACCTTAAAATTCTCAGAACTTTTTTGTCACTTTGTAAATACAGGTGGAACGAAAGTATTAAAAAAAAATACATCTTGATATGTTATTCAGCAGGTTTATCCAACACCGTCCCTATGTAAGAGACATGGTGGCGGGTGCTAGGCACTAAAGACGTCAGCAAGTTCTGCGGATGCGGCGAAGAGTTTTCACTCCCCGTAACACGTGCGCTTTGACGTGCTGTCTCACCCCCGCCACCACCTCTGCTTCCACGAAAGATGTTGAACTTTAACAACGTTACTATGTTCCAGAATACACCCTAGACAGTCGCACAGGCAGCTGCTACAAGTTCCACGCGGAGCCACAGGTGTGGTCCAGTGCTTTCGCCGCCTGCTCTGGTGAGGGTGGCCACCTGGCCATCATCAACAGTCCCACGGAAGCCCAGGTCCTAAAGGAGCTGTACGCTAAGCACCCCGCCACCTCAATGCCTGGCAACTTCATCAAGCATGTCGTCCACATAGGACACAGCGAGTGGGGAGCTCACGGCCTATGGATGACTGTTCATGGTAAACTTTTTGTAATTTGAATAATTGCAAAGTGGAATGTATTCAATTATTTTAAACCGGTACAGGTTCCAAGTCACTTGGATCTTTCCTTGGAAATTCCCAAAAGTAAAAGAACAGAATAAGAACAAGAAAGTTAGACAGATGTTGCGTTGGTTTTGTCACGTGGATAGAATCAACAAATGAAGTATAAGTAAATTTAGGTACCTATACATAGTACTGTCTGTACCGTTTTATGTGCACTGACCCCATTTGGGAATACAGGCGTGATGTGCATACTTTGCAGGGCAAACGTTAAAGGAAGCTGGCTATGACGTGTGGGCTACAGGGCAGCCGGACAACGCCACCAACCAGTTTTGCGGAGCCATGTTCACCAACGGCCAGCTGGACGACGTGTGGTGCGACAGGCCCTGTCCTTTCATCTGCGAGAAGAAGCCTGACAGTCTGCTCACCGATGATGAGCTGTGAACGGTGTAGTGGAGGAGCTTAGAGTCTATCAGCAACACTGTCAAAGAACCAAAAATATGTACACACGTCACACGACCTTAATGATGCATGTGTGCATAATCTTGGTACTTTGACTGTGTGGATATCTTTGTTCCTGACTACAAAATTGCAACATTACTGAACCATTTTGGCATAGAATAGAATCTTATCAGTTTTCATTTGGGATGAAATAGATCATCGTTTCTTAACCTCAAGTCGGGACCCAAATTTGAGTCGCGGGCCATATCGACATTGGTCGCAAGACCCGCGGTAATATAAAATGACGGAAAGAAATCGGATCTAGTGCGTAAATTGCCATATAAATTGTTCTACGGCTAAGACGGACCATATTTTCACGAGTTCGGATCGGGTTCGAATCGGACGTAGAGCGAAACCGCTTTAACAGGGGCAAAATTGCATCGCAGTATGTACAGAGAGCGCCGTCAGTGAATAAAGAGTCGGAGGAAAATTTATGTTTTTCATTTTTAGTCTTTTATGCTTCTAAGTTTTTTTTTTCAATGTGGGTCGCCTCGCCAGTCAAAAAGGTTAAGAACCGCTGCTCTAGATAACGCGTCCTGTTGATAAACTCTGTTAGGGAAATCCCTCCCATGTTGTTTGTTACAGAATATGCCTATCTGCATCCTTCAGTTTATACCTAAAATACAACTACATTTATTTTACACTTGTTTTTTTATTTCCTGTGTGGTGGGGTGACAAGCTAGCAACGCAACCTGTCACTCACGTCAAACATGTCAAGCTAAACACGTGAGTATGACGTGAGTTAACAGTTAACCGAAAATTTATATTAAGTTAACCGATAATTTATTTATCATAATAAGTCACTATTATTATACTATCTCTTCCATCTGTTTTCAAAGCTAAAATTATAATTACTTAGAACTGGCTGCGAAGCGTGATGTATTCATAATCATGGTTTTGTCTATGTCACGTTTCGTGTGCTCTGCCTAACCCATTTGGAAACACAGGCGTGATTGTAAGTATGTATTATAGACGTAGAGTTTTACATAAATACACATTTTTATACCTACAGCATTATTAGCACTGCGTGTACACACACGCAGTGCTAATAATGCTGCCGGACTTGCGATAAGCAGTCCACTCTATTTTTGCACCCAAATCATGGTTAGAAGAAAAAACCCCAGAAGAGATTCTGTTCGATTTGAGACTTTAGAGAGAATGTAGAACAGAACGTTTATATCGCAGCCTGAATTCAAGAAATTAATGAAAATAAGGATATCAATAACCATAGCAAATATTTTATTTTACACTAACATAAAAGCAATGAAAATAAGTCTACACAACTAAATAAAATTATCTTTCTTGAACACAACTTAGACACAAATGTGCCGGAATGAAAATATAACATTATCAATATTAACTACCAGTATTAACAATTAAGCATATTATATGATAGCCTTTCTCTGCATTATGCAGTGAGTCAAAACAGGGGCGTGGCCTGGCGGGTTCATTGACCTGGAAAAGAAACAGTCACCTAAAATCAAGGCAAAAACATTATAGCACCGACGACGCAATTTCTAGGTAGGTACCTCAAATTGGATCGGGCATGCACACACTGGTTGTTACAACACAGTAAAGTAAAAAACTCTTTACTGTACAAAAACATAAAGAATACAGATAAGTCACAAATAAAAATTACAATGTATAAAGGCGGACTTATCTCAAAAGAGATCTACAATTTAGGGAGCGAGAATTAAAAAGTTTATTTTTATTTTCAGTTTTAATTAAATTAAAAAGTTTGGGTAAGTAATAAATGATATAAAAACATATGATATAATATTCATATTATATACGCTCACATTCTATAAATTTGTTTTATATACCGTTCAATGTGTATAACGTTCGTTTGATATAATTTCAAAATATGTATTTTTGTTTGGAATAACGTTCATTAAGTATAATATCATTGT